>JAXQKB010000126.1:0-78444 GCA_037042295.1 Irpex sp. Y119-03 | reverse complement strand
AGTAAACATTTTAGCGCTCAATGCCCGAGCCTGAAGTCCCTCAATTCTGGTCGTGATTTGCTTGCTTCCGCCACGTAGGGTCTTGCAATTCATAGTACGGGCAAGAAGCTGCTCAAATGCACAAAATAGTATAGCTGTGCAGGGCAAGCAGTAGCCACACGCCATGCCCTTTTCTTACCTTTATTTACAGTGTTGACCGGCGGACAATGTAAGATATGTAATTTACCGTGTAAATAAAGTAAACTTTACTTACCGTAAATTACAGGGAGGTTTCTTACGCAACACTACCCCGGTAATAGGGCCAGAGCCTATATCCCGAAAGTCCCGGATTTGGGGCCGCCGCAGGCCGTAAAATTTCGAAAAGTCCCGGATATCAGGCCTTTTTGGCGGACATCTCAGGTGCCAAAATGTCCCGGGTCAGAGGCCACCGCCCCAAGGTTGGATGCGGAAACGTCCCGGATATGGGTGGGGCGCATCAACCGTACCCTGCCCGCTGCCACCGAGGAGCATATTCGGTCGCTGTATTAGTTAATGCACTGTCTAGCAGTAGTCGCACACGCAATATATCTATTTTCAAAGGCGACAGTAACGCCAACAATGCGAGACTTTGTCCCCGCCTTCCTACACTAGATTCATCTCCACCGAGCTCACTATACTACACACCACTAGTACGGTGAAGGATCCAGACCTCGAGTATGAGTCTTATCAACCACCCGTGGCACTTCTGGCACAACTCAAGCCACCGGCCGCATTATCCATTGCAGATTTTATTCAACTGCCCGCACCTCACCGACCAGGTAGTCGAAAAATCACTTTACCTTGCGAAGAATGGTTCAGTGATCACGCACCGACCTCCGAAATGGCTTGCGTCGACGAGCTGTTGCTCCCAGATGCGAGTCTTTGCATTTCACTTGATAGCTCATTGGCGGTTGCGATTCGCGAGCAGGCGCAGTCCGTCCAGCACCCCACGAGGGAAGGGGTATATCTTCCGTTGTGGACCGTGCGGCTTTGGAAGTGGGGGGACCTGCTGTGCAAGCGACAACGTTTTTGGAAGAACTGCATCGAGTGGGTAGAGAGGAAGTTAATCAAAGAGAGCTGGGATAGAGATACTTACGAACATGCAAAGAGAGCGATTCTGAGGTGCGTTTTCAGATACCCTTAACGAGCTAAACAGCCATATTTAATTAGTGTTACAGTTCTCCTCAATATTCTGGAGGCTTACCATTGTTGCAGCGAGGGGCAGTATCGAGCAGAGACCTCGCCGGCCTGCTCTTCTCCTCCCCGATGGCTTGATGACACGACTCTCAATGCTATTCTTGACACCGTTTGACAAGAGATGGCTGCAACGGACGTCAGTGGACATGTCGAGATAGGAAACTTGATGCTTGCGTACCAGGTTTCGAAAGGTTCTATTGATACTTCCACCGCAACGTACTGGGGTGAGCGTTTGAGGCACCACAAGATTCGGAAGCTGCTCATGCCTTGCAATCTCAACAACGTCCACGGGATTGCTGTTGAGGTCAACATCGAGTCTTGTTTCATAAATATCGGTGACTCGAAGCCATTGCGAAGACTGAATAGTGCAATAAAGCAAGTGGTTAATGTGATTGTTACTTACTTTAACACGTAACGCTGTGAGCCCTGGTGCGCAAACGAGCTGCTGCATGGTGTTATCTGCAGCTAGGGTAAGGAAATAATACCTAAAGAATACACCTGTCGGACCTGGTCACTAACAGTGCGCGATTGAGAATATGTGCCGGTGAAACCACTGGCAGTCGCTTTGGTGACTTTGAACGAGGTGTCTAGAAAATCGTGTTAGCACTGTGGCTTACCACGCTCAATCTTCTAGTCGACTTACCTTTGGGCTTGCCTCTCCCTAACAGCCCTCTCGTTCTTAGCTCGACAGTCTCGCAAGAGCGGCTTCATAAACGAGCAATCTCAGATAAACGATGGCCTGCCAGCACGTATATACCGGGATATTACTATCCGGCATTACTCATTAATCAAGACAAATCACCCTCAAACAATGCCGGCGCAGAATGCAATGCCAGTGCTAACTTGAGGTATGACCGTCGATCACCATCTGCCTGTGGACAGCGATATTTGCTGAAGGTGTGGATACCTTCGAAGTTGTGTATATCGCTGTCGCTACATTGAAGGCTCACGCTCGGCTGCCCACTGTGACAAGAAGCCTCTTGCCTAGTAATGAGAATACATTTCAGCAAGCAAACGAATTGATTCTTAATGATATGCACTTACTTGCGAGCGTACTGGTGGCTTTATAGAACCCCGCGTGAGCGGGAAGAAAAATCGTGGGAAAATCGCGATTTTATTTGATGTTATATGTATGAAAGTCCCGGATTTGGGCACTCGGCGGCGAGGTTATGTGCAAAAGTCCCGGATCGGCCGCCAGGCCGCCCGCAAAAAGTCCCGGATTTGGCCACTTCCGGCATATAAGCTCTGAGCGTATTATCGGGGGTCCTGTAAGCAGTGCGTGCTGAGCGCTGAGCGCTGAGCATCAGCTGCACAGTGTACATCTTGGCTCTAAGCCTACTCCAAGAACCTCAGACTTCAAAGCTCAAGATCCAAGGCGAGCGTGCCTTCTAGTTATTGCGCGAAGTACAAGGTGCACGGTGCATTCGTGAGTTGTCTGTGCTGCTCATAAGTACTTGTATAGTGATGTTAATTAAATGAGATTGATTATAGCACTTGTGCTACTCGTTCTTCAACTTAAAGGAGCTCACGCGACTACGTATTTCGGAACAAACTGCTCGCATTGTGATTCGGTATGTTTCGTACCTTATAATTATAACATTATAACACATCCGCATTTCTATTGGGGTCGTACAGGTGATCACGATGAGCATTTCCAACTTGCCACCCGAGTTATTCGAGCAGATCCTTGCGCGGTGCGATCTTCGTCAAATCCTACGCTGTAAATCTGTAAGTCCTCCTCCCACATTGCTCGTTTCTTGGACCTCCGTGACTCAATAACATGCATACAACTACACAACTCAAATTGGTTGTCGTTTAATATACAGGTGTCAAAGTCCTTCAACGACTACATCACCCACTCTCCCCTCCTCACCTACCACATCGACCTCTTCATCTCTGGCTTCTCGGACGACAATCTCAATCCTCGACTCAACCTCCAAAACAGACGAGAAATACTCTCCGCCGCGCAGCGCATGTGGCGCAGGATAAACTCGATGGCATTGCTCCAGACGCTGCACGTGTCCAACCTCGAGTATTGGCCCATCCGCGACTCAGTACTGTTGAGGAAGATCGCAGTAAATGTGGCAGATGTGCCAATTGGAGGGGCTGTGCCTAGTTGGGACGACCATGCGACGGTGAGGTTCGATGTCTCGCAGATTAGCTCGCGGTTACCGGTGTCAGGCGAGGGTACAAGCACGAGTACCACGGAGGAAGGTGACCAGGATGCGCTGACACACTGGCAAATACACTTGCAAAAAGAAACGGGGAGCATCGCATGCATCGACGCCGCTCAAGACCTCCTTGTCGTCCGCTACCACAGCACCTCTCCTCCTGCCCCCTCATCTTTCTCCTCGGCAGGCCAATGGTATAGCCTCTCCATGCACTCTCTCAAGACCGGCAAACCCCACCCTCGCGCCCTCGGGACCGGCCGCGTCGAGTTCCGTATGAGTCTGCGCGTAACGAAGAACCCGCATTACACGCGTGTTCAGGTGCTCGATGACGCGTTGGCTGTGAATATGGCGAGCGGCTTTCAGCTTTTTACGGAGACTGCGTTTTTTGATTGGACGACTGGGGAGTTGAAGGGGGTGAGTGAAGGGATTTCGAACCTACAAAAAACTGTTTGAGTACTAATTACTGAGTGCTAATTGATTTCCTGGCGGTTGTAGACGTTCTGCTCCCCAGGAACCTCCGCGCGATCATGGGGCCACCCCGCAGTCCTCATCTCCCCGCACTGCTTCCTCCAACCGTGCTACTCCGCAGCAGAGCGTCGACCCGCTATCGAGGTGTACGTCCTCGACGACCACGACTCGGAGAATAGGAATGGGAAGGGGAAGGGAAAGGATGCGACGCATGTGGCGACGTATTGGCTCCCGAGGGTTAACAACGGCGACGTCCGTCTTATAATCAACATCACCTCCCGTCAACAAGTCACTCCTTTCTTCCCCTCCTCCTCCTCCTCCCCATCGTCCTCCTCGTCGTCGTTATCCAAGAGAGAGGATGCAGGCTTCCTACTAAGCAGCTCCTACGCACGCATGCTACACGTCCAAATCACCGGCGTATGGTTCACCGCGCCCTTCCAATGCGCCTTCTTCACACCCGCACACCAGTTCATCGACGATGCGGTGCGGTTCCTCGCGCTTCCTACCTCCAAACGAGCCGTCCGTGGAGTACGGAATAGGCCGTGGAGTGAGTGGGGGAATGGGATGACGAGGTGGTTGGAGAAGTCGGTGAGTGATGGAGGTGGGGATGCAGGAGAAGGAGGGTATGCAGGAGGGGATGCAGGAGACGGAGAGGGCGGAGAAGGAGAAGCGGAGGGAGGGAGAAGGGGAAGGGGAGGGTGGCAGGAGGAGGCGAAGAGTAATCTGAGAGGGTCAGGCTCGCGGTATGCGTTCTCGAGGTGGTTGGTTGACTTTGCGCCGCTTGATGTGGCGAGGGAGGTTCATCGGTATCTTCATCTTCACTCTCATTCCTCCTATCCTTCCTCTACCTCCACCAACAACGAGCGAGAGTCGTTCGAAAGCACCGAAGCCCCCGGCTGGACAACTTACTACCACACCGCCCAAAACTCACAAATATCAGGCGCGGAGATGTTCGACGAGGAGATCGTGTCGCGGTTGCCGTATAGAGAGCGGGAAGTGGGTGTTTTGCCGGGGTATGAGGCGGGGAGCGATGTGTTGGTTGTTGGTGATAAGATTGTTACTGTGCAGGTGCGTGTCTTGCTATTTGCTGTGTCTGTTTATTGGAAGAGGGATAGGGATGCTGACGGTGATTGGATGGTGTAGGGCGGCGCGTTGGATGTGATTAAGATTTATAAGCCTGTGGCGAGTGATGCGGAGAAGGAGACGGACGAGTTGGCGGCTGCTTTGGAGGGTATCAGGCTCGATGGGTAGATGGAGTGTATGAGATCAGAAGGTCACGGGTTGTACAGTAAGACGTAGACGATGTAAACTGGACTTGGAATTACAGTGCTGTAGAGTAGAACTTAGATACATGGTACGAAACGTTATGCGATGGTACCAATAAACAACCGCCTCACCACCACCTCCCACAGCACTCACACTCACACATCCTCATAAACAAACGGCAACACCCCCACCGGGACCTTCTTCGCGAACAAATCGGTCAGCAAATCTCGCATACCGGGCGATAACCGACGCGCATTCTTTCCCTTGTGGAAGTCTTTCCGCAGGGTAAAGTAGTGGCAGGTTTTGACGGGCGGACGGATGGTTCCTGCGTGGAGCATGGTGCTGAATTCGGGGTAGGTGGTTGTGGGTGTTATGTGGGGTGCGTATGAGGGGTGGGTTGATGCCTGGAAGGGGTGGGGGTTGTGAGAGTGAGAAGGAGAAGTAAAGAGGAAAGGGAAGGGATGTACCTTGGTTAGGAAGCGGTCGATGTCGCCGTGTCCGGTGAAGGCCATGTCGAGGTCTGGCCTCTGTTCAGTCGAAGTGTGATGAGTACGAGAGGGAAAGGATGCGATCTCACTGAAGAAGAGAGAACTTACGGTGTCGAGTATGTGTTCTAGAACGTCATCGACGACAGTGCGCTGTGCCTATTCCGAAGGAAGTGTATTAGAAACCACCATCATAACGAATGTATCGATGATACAAACCTGATCGAGCTTTCCACGCTCCTGGTACACTTTGCGAGACAGACACTTGCTGAACCTCACAAACACCCACGCGCGCTCGAGGTCCTCATCAGCATCTCCAAAGCTGACAACCCGCTTCCTCAAGCCATTCTTTGCAGGCGACTTCGACGAGTCGTATTCCGCGCCCTTCTCCATCTCCTCACTGACCAAAGTCTTCCATCTCAACACCGAGATGCCACCAGTACACAGCGCGTATTCCATCGGGCCCGTCAAGTGCTTGTACTCGTGCTCAGCCCTGAGAATATACGCAGCCTTCTGCCAGATGTCGTAGCTCTCGCACATGAACGCGACGAGGTCTTGTGTGGGGACAGAACTGACGACACGTATCCCGCCATCGATCTCATCGTCCCTTCCCGGCGCAAGCTCCAAACGAGCATACAGCTCCTTGTCCACGCTGGCCCCAGGCAGCCTCGCTTCAAGCACCCGTAAGTCATCACGGTCGATCTCCCGCGTCTCTACCTCGTGCATCTGGAGAAACAGAGTATGGAGGCCGAAGCCTCGCAGACCGTGACGTCGCCAAATCCATTCCTCGGTATGGCCAGGCGTCCAGGTTCCCCAGAGACGCTGGAACGTTCCCATCCACAGTAGCCCGATGTCGCCCATAGTCACAAAGTCTGGTTCGATTACGATGCCCGAGATAGGTTGGATACCGGGTTTAGGTATGATCTTGAAGAGCGATGGGGCGAGGAGGGCGTGGCCCCCGCCGAGGCGGCGTGCGTGGACGGCCATTGCACGGGAGTAGGCATTGCCGATGTCGGTCGGGTTGAGAGTGGGCGATGGTTTGAATGTGGCGTAGTCTTGGTCGTCGTCGAAGGAGGAGAGCTGCAGGTCTGTCCAGTCGTAGCGGTTACATTTGGTTTCGGCGTCGCACCGTATGTGGTCGGGTGGTAGGTGGAATGGGAGGTCCTTATATGACATTGCGTATGAGCAACTGAGGATTGAGGAGAAGAGTAATGTGATTTGAGACAGAGAGGGTATTTCAGATGGGTTTCATGTAGAAGCTGGAGACATTTAATATTCAATGGCGATTAGACACGCCACACCTGGTATGTTGTTGTCATACAGTGCAGTACAATGGTCGGTATGAGCAAGGACAAAAGGTGGAAGGACGTAGTCCGGAGGTGTGGCCGAGGCGTATACAAACTCCCGTGGCTACGATTGTCTATCAGCCTAATGCAGAACAAGAGATTCATAAGTACGTTGACGTCGATTGTACAAGTAATTGACTTGCTTGTTCATTCCACCGCATCATATGTATGCACTCCCGTACCTCTACAACACAACAGAGTTGCCACGGTAACTGCGCCACCTTTCAAGCTTCATGGCGGGCGAGAATACTTGCGCTAACGTACACTTGCAGTTCAAGCTCTCTCACATCTCATTGGGCGGCGTCTGTTTCATCTAAAGTCACAGTTATTGCGGCTCAATGTGATACGTAGTTGAAGCTGAAAAGGTAGGATAAGTTACAAGTCGAGCCGAAAGAGATCGCAAGTGTTGAGTACTCACACTGGTAGAAGTGGCGAGGCTCACGCATACACCATTGTGAGGCGTACATATCATATCGTTAAAGCTATCGGTTTGTCGCAGAACTCTATGCCGATTGCAAAGTCAGGACTCAGAACCCAGGTGGTGGTCGAGGAGGAAAGCAAGAGAGTCGGCACGCGCTCGGCGGCGCGACGAAGGTGTTGGGACTGGGGTTAGGGTAAACGTCGTTACTTATTGCCGAAACAAGCAATGCACGCTATTATCGTTCCCGTAAGCGGTACTACGTGAAGTCGTATTTCAACCACAAGATCAATGGAGCCAAATCAAGTAATCACAAATCAGGGACACGTCAGAGTTTATCATACCTACTCAAACCCGAGACATACGGAAGAAGAAGAAAAAAACTATGGTAATTGACCCCACAATTGAGCATCGTAAACATACGGCAAAAAGCACACTGTCTGCTTCTTCGCTAAGAAGTCAGCCAGCCAGCCCTGGGTGCTCCATTGCCAGTGACTCTTATGTCTCGCTTGAAAATTGTATCGTGGGAGTTGTTGGTGACAGCCTGCGACAGGAAGACGGATAGCAGTGCCGAGCAAGGAGCTGAACTCGGCGTAGGTAGTGGACGGGGTTATGAGACCTGCATATTCAGGAAGCTGGGATGCCTGAAAGAAAGCTTTTAGGTTAATAGTTTGATAGTTTGATAGGAGGATCAGGAGATTCGTACTATTTGTAGGAATAAGTCGATGTCGTCATGTCCGGTGACGGCCATGTCAAAACTTGGGTTCTTTTTTTAAAGTGCGTTAGTCACTCGTGAGATAGAATATCTTGCGGAGAGTGTGCTCACAATGTCAAGTAAATATTCCAGGACATCGTCGACTACCGAGCGCTGCTCCTAGTACGGGGTACGGTCAAGAGCGTCAGTAAGCATCGAGATGGCGAAAGTAAGATTAAGACAAACCTGGTCCAGCTTGCCACGTGCCTTGTACACCTTGCGGGACAGGCACTTGCAGTACCTCACGGATAGCCAGGCGCGCTCGATATTCTCATCAGTCTCTCCGATACTGACGAGACGTCTTGTCAACCCGTTCTGCGCTGCCGTCTTTGTCGAGTCGTACTCTGCGCCTGGCTGCATCTCATCGGTAAACAGTGTCTTCCACCGCACTACTGAAAAGCCACCGGTCAACATGACATACTCCAATGGCCCCGACAGGTGCTTGAGCTTCTCATCCTTCCTGACTCGAGGGGCCACTTCCTGCCACTTGTCGTAGCTCGCGCACACGAACATTGAGCGATAGAGTAAAGGAGGGCTCATGTAGCCGAACTGCGTGTTGCCAATATCAACTTCTTCAATCTCCCGGCGAGCGTAAACATCCTTGCCGTCTTTGCCCTTTCCCGGTAGTCTTCCTTCCCACACCCAGGGGAAAGGAGGACGGCGGCTCGTCGCGGGCTCCGATGGGAGGAGATCGCGCCAATCTGGCTCAGGCTCAACACGAAGCACTGGGAGGTTATAGGGCGATAGACTGGAAGGATCGGTGCCCCTGATGTGATGAGTGCCCCAGAGAGGCTTGAACGTCCCCATCCATAGTAGGCCGACCTCGCCTATGGTTGGCAGAAGTTTTCCCAGATGGGCAGGCGGGGCTTTGAAGACAGAGGGGGTGAGAAGAGCATGACCTGGCAAGCCACTGTGGCGTGCGTTGAGTTCCATCGCTCTGGAGTAGCTGTGACCGAGTGACGTTGGGTCGAGAGTGGGGGACTCTATATCGTCGAAGGAGGAGAGATGAAGTTCGGGCCAGTGGAGATAGGCTTCGTTGCTCTCGGAGTCGTCGTTGCCGTGCCTGAGCTCAGGAGGATACGATGCGAGCGACATTCAAGTTGTAGGTTGAGGCGGGATGAAAATCGGAAGTGAACGTTGATGATGGAAGTATTGTAGTCTGAAATCGAGACGGTGTGTGGTACTGTGTTAGGTGATGCATGAGAGCGTCGAAGTCGTTTAATATAGGAAGAAGAACTTACACGCCACATCTGGAATGCAGGCCCCAACTACGCAACACAACCCCCCGCCCCCGATATAACTGAGATTAACGACTGGGCGCATAGCTCTATACCACAAAAAAGTCCCGAATAGCTGGCATGACCACGGTCATCCAAGTTATAGGCCTATGGGTAGAATAGGAAACGTAATTAGTGAAGCGTCGTAGATCATGCTGATAATAGATTTACTCAATGAATGTTCATTCCGTGATCACTTACAACGTGAGACAGTCACAAAAGAATGAAAGCATCACTATGCAACCTTGTCGCGGTGCCAATACTGGACGATGTTACTGTATGTTAATGGTCTTGCGGGCGCCGCATCATTGTGATGAGAACTTCAAGTCCAGGTCTGCATGCAACGCTTATGACCACTGCACAAAGGATACGTGAGCACAATAGCTGTTCTCGCCACCCTTGAGATTCAAGCGTGTACATAAAATGTAGAAGGCAGTAAACGATATGCGTTCGGGCTAGACAGACGGGAGAAACATGACAAAATGAGCTCGTCGTGCCAGCTAAGTGGTAGCCAAGTGCTTACTCACGTCGATACTTATGCAGAGCGTTAAAATGAGGTGCAATATGAGAGTAAAGCGGGCGAGATATAACGAAATGACATGGTCATAGAATATTTGCTATGTACGCAACGGTCAAGGAGGAAGATGTGAGCGAGTCGCTAGCGCGCAGAAGGTCGTCGTAAGGTTCGGGCTATACGTCATACTTCCCAAACAAGCAACGCATGCTGCCATCACGTCGTTAAGCGTATGATACTACTTGAGGTCGTATTTTAATCGTAACAATCGTTGGATGCATATTTACTACAAATAATAGAAACACCGCAGTTACTCATCACTAACTTGAATACTACTAAAACCCCAAACATACGGACAAGACCTATGGCAATTGACCCCACAGCTCAGCGTCGTGAACATACGGCAAAAAGCATACTGTCTGCTTCTTTGCTAAGAAATCCGTCAGCCAATGCGGCAGCTTGCGCATAGCGTTGGGATTGTAACGCAGAATGCGTTGGGTGCAACAGGCGATGGGAAGACGGATCGCTGTGCCGAGCAGGGAGCCGAATTCGGTGTAGGTAGTGTTTGGGGTTATAAGACCTGCATATTCTGGAAGTTCGGCTGCCTAGAGAACGGAGATTTTATGTGAATAATTTTGGTGAGAGAGATAGGGGCTTCGTACCATGGCCATGAAACAGTCGATATCGTCATGTCCTGTCACGGCCATATCAAAAGCTGGGTTCTATTGAGTTCAAAGGTGCGAATCACCAGTCAGGGAGAGTATATGCTATTGTAACGGGTATGCTTACAAGGTCGAGTAAGTATTCAAGGACATCATCTACCACCGAGCGCTGCGCCTACATATGATAAAGCGTGTCAACGATCATCGACCTTACGAATGCGGGATTGAGACAAACCTGGTCAAGCTTTCCCCGCTCCTTGTAAACTTTGCGAGACAGACACTTATAGAACCTTATGGACACCCAAGCGCGCTCGACATTCTTGTCCGTCTCTCCGACACTAACAATTCGCTTTGTCAATCCATTCTGCGCTGGCGTCTTCTCCGAGTCGTATTCTGCGTCGGGATGCATCTCGTCACTAATCAATGTCTTCCAGCGCTCTGCTGAGAAGCCACCGGTGAACATGACATACTCCATCGGCCCCGCCAAGTTTTTGAGCCCATAATCCTCTCTAACTCGAGGTGCCACCTCCTGCCACTTTTCGTAACTGGCACACATGAACATCGCAGTATGCAGTGACCGCTGTTTAAACAACAAGGGCCCAGGGTTGTCACTCTGACCGAGCTCCAGGCGAGCATACAGATCCTTTCCGTGTTTGCCCCTACCAGGTAGTCTTGCTTCAATCTCGGGGGGACTACGTGAAGGAGCGCCCGCCGGCATTTCCGAGGGAAGAAACTCGCGAGGGGGAACGATCTCGACGTTCAACATCGGGAGATTGTAGCGCGATAGGGGGATCCAGTCAGTGCCGTCGGGGCGGAAAGTACCCCAGAGCGATTTGAATGTACCCATGCACAGGAGCCCTACCTCTCCCATTGTCGGGAAATGACTCTGCTTTGGAAAGTCTGGTGATACTTTAAAGATAGATGGAGTGAGGAGGATATGGCCCCAGAAGAGGCGGCGTGCGTGAACCTCCATCGCCCTGGAGTAGCTGTGGCCCAGCAATGTTGGGTCGAGAGTAGGGGACGCTACATCGTCAAAGGAGGAGAGGTGGAGGTCGGGCCAGTGGAGATAGGCTTCGTTGGTCTCGGAGCTGTCGTTGCTATGCCTGAGCTCAGGAGGATATGATGCGAGCAACATCGTAGGATGCAGCGAGATGAAAGTTGGAGTTGAGTGTCGATGATGGAAGTGTTGTGATCTAAAATCGAGAGGGAGTGCTATATTGTGGTAGGTAAGCTGCATGACGGAGTTCAACTCGGTTAATATAGGATAAAGAACTTACACGCCACATCTGGAATGCAGGCCCCAGCTGGGCAACACAACCGCCAGTATGCCGGAGACAAATAGCTAGCTGCAAAGCTCTATACCATGACAAAGCCCCGTAAATGACCACGACCGTTCGAGTGTATAGGCCTAAGTGTAGAACAAGAGCCATAATTAGTAGAGCCTCGAAGATCGTGACGATAATGGAATCACTCGATGTTTATTCCACAATTACCTATAAAGTGAGAAAGTAAAATAGGAACTAAGGGATCACTACGCAACCCGCGGTGACAATACTGGACGACGTTACTTCTCTTGCGGGCGCCGCATCATTCTGATGACGACTTGGAATCCAGGTTTGTATGCAACATTGATGGCCACTGCACAAAAGATACGCGAACTCAGAACCCGCTATTACCATTCTTTGTATTCAAGCGTGTACATGAGGTATGGAGGGCAGTAAGCGTCATATGTTTAAGCTAGAGAGAACGGAGAAGCATGAGAAAATGAACTCGTTGTGCCAGGTAAATAAGTGCTTACTCCCGTTGCTCAGTAATTACGCAGACCATTAGAACAGACTGCCATAGTACGAGAATAAAGCGGGAAAGATGTAGCTAGAGGACACGGGCATCGAATATCTGCGAGGTATGGTGGTGGTCGAGGAAGATGGGAGAGCGAGTCTACGCGCGAGGTCGCTCAACCAAATCAAGGTTAGGGTTCGACGTCATACTTCCCAATCAAGCAATGCACGCTAGAAACGTTTCCGAAAGTGGCATCACCAATATTTAAGGATACCGGTCAGTGAATGTACATCCCACCGCTGATCTTGTTGCGTTGATGGGGGTATTTCAATTAATTTTACAGGGATGGTATATACAACAGTATTCGTGAGCTCATACTATTCAGTCTGATTCTCGGAGGCGTATGCTAGGCTTCCATCGTCGAAGTTCAGATGAGGGGCATACGCATCATAGCCCGCTTATATTGATTTAATTTCCTATCTTAGGAAACGTTTGGCCTTTGCCGTAGGGTTTGCGCTCCGAGATAGTAATCTCGTTCGTCTCGAGGTTGTACGTCGTGAGCACATTGTTGAGGAACTTGTCACCCCTGTACGTGTTATACCATAAGCAAAATCGCAATAATGAACCAACGTTGAGCACTCACAGCAGATAAAACGATGGCAACTGGTTTATCGCTCCACCCTGCACCCCACTCAGACAGTACTCATCGCTTCCAATCGCGGCCGCCAACTCTCCCTGCCTCACCACAAGATCCGCATCGTCCACCTTGAACTCCGTTCCATTGATGGTCACGCTGAACGGCGGGACGGTCGCATTGCAATAGATATAATAAAGTCCAGTGGTGTTATCGAGCTGTGCGGGAGGGTCGAACAGCGCATTATACGCCGTGTTCAGCTCGCTGGGTATGACCATGAGGCCAGTGCCGCTGTCCAGTAACCCACGCCAGTTCCCTGGGACTCCGCCCAGTCCAGGGTTGGCGAGGGTTTCGTTGAAGGTGACGTTGGCGGAGCCGGGAAAGTTGAACGAATCTATAGGCGTACCGTACCACAGTGGAAATGGTGTCGTCACGTTGTCGGCGAGGATGTAGGCGGAGCTCGTGTTGGCGGTGATGGTGGGAGCGGTGACGGTTGCGGTTTTGCCGGTGAGAGGGATGGAGGAGTGAGAGGGTACGCCGCCGAGGACGATGGCGCCGAGGTTGTGGAAGGTGTGGTTAGAGAGCTCTTGAGCGTCGGTGGGACGGTTCATGACTAGAGAGAAATCTGAGGCGGTTTGCAGAATCGATGGTTTAATTGTAATACAATACGGCGAAGGAGGAAACACTTACAAGGAGGGAAAAGACCTTCCTTGGCCGCCTTGTATATCCACGGGCTGTAAGCGACCCGTTTGTTCTCCGCGTCGTCTTTCGCAGGATCCGTTCCATTGAATAGGTAGGACACTCCAGGGCCAGCAAAGCCAATGATCCCATGTACTGCCGACTCGCGCAACCATAAACCTTTCTCTGCGATAGCGAACCATTGATCGGGGACGGTGACGCCACTGATGGTGACAGGACCTTGACCGTATTGACCGATCAGGTTCTCGCCAGTGGCGTAGGAAATATTAAAGTTGTTCTCGAAAGGAAGGGGGGCAAAAGTCTCGGGAGTGGGAGTGAATGGATTCTCGTTTGCGCTACAGTTGGTGCCGAGTGGTCCTGTGGTCGGGTTGAGGCAGGTGAAGTTGGAGGATCTGAGCCAGAGGTCGGAGCTAAGAATTCGTGAGATACGAACGTCAGATACGACTCGAGGCATTTGCAACGATGGACATACCTTCCTGTATCTAGCAGGAGAGTGAAATTCTTGCCTCCCACATCGACTTCGATGGAATATCTGAATACCGAGTAAGTATGATCTAGCTGTACTATAGTCAAATATGGATAGCTTACACGGTAACGTAAGCTGTAGAAGACAGAGGCACATCGACGTCATGACTATGTCCGCCTCGCTTCATCAACGATCTTGTGATTTCTGCTGCTTGTGCACCAGCATACCTCGCCTTGAAGGGTAGGTAAGCATCGGAAACAGGGATACCTGTTGGAGACCGTGACGCGAGAGGTGTGCCGGGAAGGCCAATAGCGATGGCAGAACCCAAGAGGGTGAAAAGAGCCAGGAAACTCTGCATTGTGAGTGCTCAGAACGCTGTGAGTTAAGATCGGAGGAGAGACCAGTCGTTTATATACGTACCTAAGTAACTTCCCAGCTAATAGAGTTCCAACTATCGAGCAGTGCTGCGCTGCGTCATACGAATATGCCCTCGCACCGCTTTGACAGTTGCTATGTTTCATTCTGCACTAAGCGTGACATGCATACGGGGCATCAAAGTGCGGGGTACTGCGCACAAATGTGTGCGCCAAATATTGTCGGATCCGAAGTTGCCAGTTAGAATGGGCAAACCTACAATCGCACCTCATGCTGAACGACCATCGGTAAGTCAACTGAAATCAATTGCCAGTGTAACGGCACGTACGCACCTGCCCTCAGAATTTGCCAACGGATCGTTATGGTCGAGAGTGAACACTGTTGCAGAAGTTACGTGTAAATATTGTGAGCACGTGGCTCAGGCCCGGCAGGCGGTCGTGGCCGCGGCGCCGGCGGTACTCCTGCCAGTATACTCTTGACTCAGATACAGTATCGAGGCCTACATCTCCTTTCTCAGCTCTCCATAATAGCATCTGCCAGTGGGGAACTTCAAGTTGAAGCTTTGGAGGAACGCAGTGTTTTGCTTGAGCAACCATTGACCAAGGCGCGTTGGTTTCACTGTACATGTAAGTATCACTTGCAGCCAGGTGCTAACTAACTGGATCGCTCAGTAGACAATTCGCATCCATACGCTGCACGCTATGTCAGCTGAGCTGCCCGAAGAAATCATAGACATGATCCTCGCCGCTCTAGCAGGCGATACCGGCTCGGGAAACCCCGCCAACGGGTCTCAAGTCCAGCACCGACAGCAGGCAAAGCTAGCTCTGTCGGCGTGCTCTCTCGTCTGCAAGCGTTGGAACAACATCACCCTCCCACACCTGTTTCGGTCGATCGTGATCGTAGCTCATGGGAAAAGCCTGCGACCCCGGGCCCAGTACTTCGCACGTACACCTCAGATAGCGACGCACGTACAGGAGTTGTACATCGTGGACCATGAAACGGATGCCTATCAGCTGGACATGCTTCTGCAAGCTCACCGGTCGCTACGAAATCTGGACTTGAAGGATGTTTGTGTTCAGCACCACTCCGTTACTGCGACCCCTTCGACACCGCGGCTCTCGGACGATTACATCATAGAGAAACTCAGGTTCGAAGACAACTCGTTACAACCCTTCTATCTGTGCGCCAGCATCGTGAACCTGCTTTCTCTGTATGCAGAAATTGGCGAGCTGTGCGTGGAAGTCTACGACAGTGAAGAGACGGACGATAGATGGCCTACTGAAGACGAGGTCAAATCGTTCGTAGAGAGTAGCATTATCGGGCACACTCAAATACGAAAGTTGCAGTGCGGGGGACAGTGGATCGGGGGATTCTTCACTCCTTCGTATCTACTCAAGACCGGTGCCCTCGACCATCTTACCCACCTGACATTCCGTCTATTGGACACTTCCAAGTGGGAGGCGTTCTTCGACCTTGTATCGGCAACTAGGTCGACGCTGATAGGGTTACGGATCGAGATCGTCTCCTTCACTGAGCGTGGTACGTCTTGATGAGATTGCAGACTGTATTTCCGACCTTTGACACAGATACTGCCGTTCTTCTAGGTGCCGATCACGATGTCGCCGCAATGAAGGACGCTCTTGCTACCTGTGATCTTCTGGAGGAGCTCAGTATGATTTTATCCCTCGAACATGCCGCCGGAATCCGCAAGTACATCCGCCATCCAGATGGCAAGCGGCTCTGCTATTCATTCGGAGGCCACGAAGCCAGCTGGCTCGCAGCCGTTCGCATTCTGGGATCGGTACCGACCACCTGTCTTCGCAAAGTTACTCTGGGTCTACAAGGCACTCTAATCGATGCGCATATTCTGGCATGGGATCAGTTCAGAGCGTGGGGCTCTGGTGCTCCTCGTCTGGCGGAGGTAACCGTCGAGCTAGAACAGGCGTTCGACCAGCGGCCGTGCCTTGCGTACGAGATGCGCGACTTCAAGGACATATTCACTCCCACGTTTATCGTACCGCTTGGTTACAGTCTAGTGATCTCAGTGCCGCATCCGGGCTATCAAATTTGCACCTACCATGATTGTACCCACGATAGCTGTCGTAGATTTCAAGCAGAGCAGAATGCTCGGGCTTAGAACTTCGATAACCGGCAAGGACGATGAGAAGTCATCCCTCCCGCCCCTCCCGTCCCTCCCGTCCCTCCCGTCCCTCCCGTCCCTCCCGTCCCTCCCGTCCCTCCCGTCCCTCCCGTCCCTCTCCTTATTCATATAAATCCACAGCACCGGCGTCGTCTTCCACTCACATTACACGAGCTTACCATCTTCCGCTCAACGCCCCGCCTCCGAGTCGCAAACGTCCAGCCAACCTCGAACATCTACATCTTGCCCACCGACGCCTCAGGCTCTCTCCCCAGCAAAACTCCAAACTCAAACTCGCTCCACAGACAGACGACCATCGCCCTAACCCTCCAATCCCTCAAACTCTCGCCCACCCGCCAGGCCCTCGTGCCAGCGCGTTAAAGTACACCCATAACTGCGTGTACGACGACCAGCTCGTACCGAGTAATACCGACGATTAGAAATATCGTACTTGCAGTTGCACGACTTTCTTTAAGTAATATTGTAAAATGGAACAGCACTCGTGCCAGCGCGTTAGAGTAGAGTACACCCAGAACTGCGTGTACATACCACTACTAGCTGCAGTTTGATACCGACGATTAGAAATATTGTACTCGCATCTGCACCTGCACGACTTCCATTGTAATCGTAAAGTAGACCGTCAGAAGACATCGAATTCCATTCCATTGTATATCGTACAGTTGCATCAAATATGTAGCGTTGACAAGCCAGAATCATAGAGAAAACGAACGAAGGCCCGCCTAATATTCGTCCTACGGTCTACTTGACCTTCGTCAAGTTGACAGCCCCAGTCGGCGCATCAGGAGACGAGACGAGCTGGAACCCAACCCCAATGTACGCCAAAAACCGATTAATACTCTCCTCCCTCGACTCCTCCTCCTCCTCCACCTCACCCACCTCTTCATCCTCCTTCCCTCCCTCCTCCCGCTTCTCCTTGTCCTGTTCCTCTCCCGGGCCGTCACCATCGCCCTCCTCAGCCTCACCAACATCAGCAAGCTTCGACTTCTCCGGATACCGAACCCTCACAAGCCCATACTCCCTCATCAACGCCCTCGCCTCATCCGTCCCCAGGCGTATCAGACTCGTCAGGTCCCTCGGGAACAAGGGGGAGGGTGTCAGCGGTTGTGCGGGCATCTCGAGCTTCGGGAGTAATCGCGTCGATTTGGGGTTGACTGCACTACGAGAGTTTGAACGAGAGTGGGTGTGGGTGTGGGAGGCGGATTCGGAGAAGACGCGCGCGGTGAGGGGGAGTGCGGTGGGTGTTTTGTCTGTGTATGCTGATACTGCGCCGCCGAGACCTCCAGCTGTGTACGGCCCAGGGATGGTGACTTGCAGCGGAGCGTTCCCGTTGCCACTCCCATTCCATTCGGAACGGGGAAGGGGAGGAGGACGGAGGAGGGGCATGAGTGGTTCGTCGAGCGAGTTGGCGCGGATGAGGGCGTTGTGTCTTCGTGCTTCTCTGTTATAGCATGGTGGTAGGTAGAGTGAACGTTAGTGAAGGTGGTAGTAAGATGAGAGACGTGGCGACTTACGAGTTGTGCAAGCTAACTTTAACCTCCATGATCTGCCTCTTATAACTCACGACGTCCTCCCTCAGCTTCTTCGGTATCTGTTCCTGCAACTACTTGAAACCATCAGCCACATCCCCATTCCCAACATCTCCCAACAAACCCAAACCCAAAATAAGATGAGCTCACCTGCACCCGCACCCGCTCAGCGATCTCCCTCTGTACGACCTCCCTCACGATCTCACTCGCCGTCTCCCGGAGCCGACTGTACAGCTTCGTGCGCACCTCCTCGAGGAGGAGCGTTTTCATGTCTTGCATGCGTTGTTCTTGGCGTTTGTGTTGGTCGTCGAGTTGTTTGCGGACTGAGGATATCTATGGGTATATGCGTTAGCGGGTACGTTACGTTTGGGGTTGCAGTTGAAAAGGTTGGAGGAGTGATGAAGGGGGCAAGGAAGGGAAGGCTAGAAGAGTAGGGAACGAATACCCACCTGACTAACAGCCTCCATCGCAGCAGGCAACGTCGCCACCTTCACAGTCTGTTCTCCAAGCGTATCAAACGTAGCACCCAACGTCCCTAGCATCTGCTTCATAGTACCCAACAGCTCGTCCACCACTTCTCTATCCTCCGCGTTCCCTCCTCCTCCTCCATTTCCCCCTGTTCCCCCTCCTACATTCCCACTACCTCCTGCTCCTCCACCACTGAACCCCATGGCGTTAGAGAGACCAAGACGAGATTGAATAGACGTAGGCCTCGAGAGAGCCGGGATAGTAGGAATCGTAGGCATATAAGGAACAGTACTAGGCGCACCGGGGATGGAAGGCAGCGTCGGCGGAGGCGGGAGGACGTACGAGCTGATACTGTCTGTGCCTATACGCGGGATCGACTGGCGAGAAGGGGAGGGAGAGGAAGGAAGGGGAGGAAGGGCGGGGCTTCGGGCGCCGACTGAGTTGGGTGTCATTGGGAGTTTTACATTGTCTTCTTCTTGATTTCGGTCCTTCGAGTTGGTGTTGGAGGTGTTGGTGGAGTCACCACCCCGGACTTTCTCGTTCATGGTACGCGTGAACACGTCTTCCAGCTGTCCAACACCGACACCAGGCATCCCGACGCTCCGAATCGTAGGCGTTCGTGTACCTTTGCCTTCTCCTTCTGCCCCTGCCCCTCCTCCGCCACCACCCGACCTGCCATTGAGATTGGAAATGGAGCGAGAAGAAGAGCCAGGAGAGCTCTCCGCAGACCTGAAACTCGCCTCGCTCAAGGGCGAGAGCGGTACAGTCGACACACTCGTATGATACCCCCGATCCGACGATCGTCTCGTAGAGGTGGTAGACGTAGAGTCTGAGCTCGTCGAGGACTTTCGAGGCGTCGAGGGCGTTGACGGTGTTGAGTTGGCAGGGTACGGGTTCGGTGGGTACTGATTCGGAGCTGGGGGTGGTAGTTTGCTGTTGCGTTGGGTGGTGGATGAGGAAGATGGCGTGCGGTGGTGTTGAGTTGAGGTTGACGATGGTGTGGAGGGAGAGGGTGAGGAGACGGACGAGGCCCTTTTGCCTATCATTCTGAATGATAGACCGAAGGGGACGAGGGTGAGGAGGAGGGGGTACGTTGTTGATTGTTTTGCTGTCCTCTGCGAAGTCGTTTCCGAATCTACACTGCCTTGGGACTTGAGGCGATCGTAAATGAGTTTGCGGTGTGTATTACGAGCCGAGTGTCTGGCGGAGGGGTGTTAGTATAGGATGGGGAGGCGAGGGAGAGATCGATCTGGTGGGTGAGGCTTACGGGAGATGAAGTGCACAGTGCGCAGGAAGGACGTAATAGTAATGAAATTTGCCGGAGGATAGCTTTGCGTAGTCGTTCTGGAGATACAAAAGCCTGAACGCAGATGGTCGAGTAAGTGAGTCAACGGAGGTATGCGTTGAGTAGCAAAGTGAGATGGGTGACTGAGAGGACTATAGGATTCACGTACCCCAGGTCTGAGAATATCTATAGCTAGCTCATACTATAACAAGGTCGACGAGAGTCATCATCGCATCGATGGACATCCAGCTGGCAGTTGTACGCGTGTCAGGAGTTTGTGTATGTAAGAAACAACGTGGATGTCGCGAGGCTGCCCGCCAAACAGCCAAATAGGGTCTTCGAAAAGCTTGTAGCTACTGTTCGCCGTGTTCATCTGCACAAGCTTGGTTCTGAGGTGGCTATAAAAGTCGTCCTGCAAGTAGGAGGTGTAAGTCGGCTGTGAGAGAAGTGCGCTGCTGTGAGGAGGAGTTGGGTATACCGGAGACGAGATTGGAGGGGCCGAACGCCATGGGAAAGCGATGACAGGTTACTTTGTACATGCGTGTCGGTCGCGTCGGCTAGCGTTCGGGTTATGATATGTACTCGGGATGTGCTGTGCGCGTTGTGCTGCCAAGTGCGGGGGGCTGTAGTCAATGTCGGACTCGCTGTTCACCGGACACATGTGACCGTGGCCACCGACGGGCGCTATTTTTAATGAGCGTTGTTGACGATTATTTGTCCCTTGTTATTTCACTGTGAACGCGTGAACAGCCACCGTGGCCACTTCGACTAAGAGATATCTACGATGGAACGCTCAGATGGCTTGTTACCTTCAAGGGAAAATAGCAAGGGCCCGTATTCCAAGGCGACCACGGCTATTGTGTTAATGCCGTGACCTTGTTCTCCTCTCTTGTTCAGTGCCTCAACGCCCTTCACTACCTCCCGGTGGCCACAATTCCCCATACTTGGTGAGTTCCCATCTCCTAGTACCACCTATGAATACCCATAACTCCTCTAGACATATTGACTATTTTTGACGTCGTCATTGCCCCGCCCCGTCGCGCCGTACACCGCTAACGTTCTACCGTTCCCCATAATATCGACAGAGCAATGCGCAACGACACACGCTATCCCGAATATCCCTGCCAATTTCCTGTGCCAACGACTCTAGAAATTCTCCGCAGAACGAGTCGTACTGACACTCATACCCTAGATACCTGGAAAGCATAGCTTAAACTTCGAATATCTGCGTGCGTCACGCGCTGTGCACCGACTCCTTCAACTGTACACACCGCTCCAACCGGCACCGGATGATATCCATATCTTAGATCTTGGCTTTCAATCTTCTACTCGGAACAACGTTATCTTGACCGCGGAAGGTCTTAATCCCCTGTAGGTGTCTTGTTGGACAGAAGGCGGTGTCCTATTATTTAGACGCCCAGAATGTGGCACTGCGTGCGTTTCCAGGTTGCGATTGAGGCGTGGCCGTTCCTTGGCCTTCTTCATCCTTTAACGTGCTACGCGCGCGAACGTATAAAAAGGACGGCACAACGAGGTTATCTTCATCATTACCCTTCTGACATTCCCCGCTACAGTACCTCCCTCTCAGGCGGTTACCTTCAGACCAAAAAGATGCACTCACACACAGTATACCGCGATAGAGACGCCATGGCTAGAAATGCAGCTCACGAACGGGTACCACGTGTTCCAAAGTCGGAGGGCAAAGGCAAAGCATCCACCTCAACTGATAAAGACAAGGATGGCAAGGAGAAAGAACAAAATGAGCCAACGACGATCATGACCTACTGCTATGGCGAGCAACGGGTCTATGTCAGCCACACCCACGACTACGACGTACGTCTCTCCTCTCACTACTAGTTAACCCTTATTGTCTGAGTCTAACGCATCCCTCCGAATTGCCAAATCCAACCAGACCGCAGTGTCCCTCGCCTTCCAAGAGTTCCCCGAATTCGACCCCACAGGCCCCGAGCGCATGCAATTCTCCATCGCCGTCCGCGTCAAAACCGGCGACGCACGCGTCCGCGTCTCCCGCTCCGCCTGGCCAAACGTAGCAGCGCAAATGCGCCAATGGGAAGTCGTATACGTCAACCAATTGCCCGTCGGCGCGCCTGTGCCGCGGTCGCCTTATCCGCCGCTTAAAGAACTTGAACTCGAGCATCAGCATTTTGAACATGAGGAGGGTGGTGAGAAGGAGGGACAGAAGGAAGGAGGTGTGGGGATGGAGGGGTTGCCGAAGTATGAGCCCCCCGCTGAGGGGTCGCAGTTCTTGACTGTCGAGGGCGACGAGAAGCCGAGGACAACATCACATTCGCGCTCGCCTACGCATTCGAGACCTGCTTCTACGCACTCGCGGGCGAGCTCGCGCGAGAGGTCGCCTGGGCTTGGTGATAGGGTTAAGAACTGGTTTAAGAATGATTCGGACTAGGACTTGACTTGACTTTTTTCGTTGAACGAAGGGCTTCTGAGTTTTCTTGCTTTCTTTTTCTTTCTTTCTTGTGTCTTCCCTGGACTATCTTTGTGCTTGCTCAGTACTCTTTGCCTTCTCCTCTTTGCATCCACCCAACCGTGACAATCCTTCCGACCTTATACCCAGCACGATCCTTCCTGTTCACCTTCACTTCACCGCCCTTCATTTCACCCATTCAAGCACCCGCATCCTTGCCTCCTCAAGACGCTTATTCCCTCCCATTCGCCAAGGTCTTTCATCAACCCTCCCCATTAGATTCAAACATGTACCCATAAATCATGTGTATTACTAAAAGATCAGTCTCTCCCGCACCCTCACGCTGAAGAGCTTCCAGTTTTGTTCTTCACATAGCTTAGTTGCATAATAGAATAGCACCCTGTATACGTCTTCGGCATCGCTTTAGGCTTCCTTGTTCGTAGTAGTCCTTCAATATCAGCCTTCTCATCGAGATTAAGGTTAGGATATTTGTGTGCATAGCCTGCAAGACGCCATCTATGGTTTGGCTCAGTCTCAGGCTAACGTATCGCACTGCTTGAGCTTCCTATATCGCGTAAATTACAATCGTGAGGGCACAGCTTGGGATGTCGGCCAAGCTTAGGTGCTAATTCCTGCTGCGATATCCAACTTCTACGATCATATCTCATGATATTCTCCAACCATAGATCGTACGAAGACCCACCGTACCGCCCTCCCGATACCAACACGATACGTGCATAGCCAGTACTCCCAGGGATCACGATACACATATACTGAACCATCAGATTTTGACGTTTCCGCATCCAGATATCCACCGCATTCCGGTACGAGTACATCTCTACTCGCACCAATATCACCGGCGTGTAAGTACTGGGACTGCGACTAAGATTCCTATCAAACATCCAAACATCCATCATAAGCACTGTACCAGGTATAATTAATCAACGATCGACGATTAGCCTACCGCACAGATCTTCACAGCTTCTACGTTCCATTGCGTATTTGACTGCGGTTGTGTTTTCCAATTAGAGGCACAGGAACATACAGGAGCCTATATGAATATGAGAGCGGTGAGCTATGGCCAATTTACCGAGCGCTGGGTATGGAGTCGGTGAGCGTCCCGTTTGCAGTGAATGAGTTAAATATTTTTGTCTTACACATCGACCACGGCACAACTACCTTCTGCCGACTTGTAGTCGCTTTTTTATGTCGGAAGTTCATGCAGAATTTGCAGACGACCACCCCCGTCCTTGTATAGTAGATAGTATTTAGCCCATGCGCGAAGTCGGAGAGCAAATGGTTCCGACGTCTGCCTCTCCATACCAGCGTACAGCCTGCACACATTGACATCGGTGTCCGATGTCTAATTTTCACCATAGGACGAGTATCGCTCGGATATCCGTGATTAACGGCCACTGCCCAATCTCACGAAGTTCATTAAACTGTTATCCTCCAAGAGAAACACGTATCATATGTAAAAACCACGCTGAGATCGAACGTTAGTATCCAGTGGCAATACAAGTTATCAGAACCAAACATAACTCACCCAACTAATTAAAATTCACCGAGGACCGCCCTCCCACCACCGACATGTCAAATATCTCAAACTCTCACGTCCGACTATGCCTCAACAGCGCCTTACTCCTGAACGTCGCATTATACTGCAACAGATTATTGATATCCCTCACCCAATCATCCTCCTTACCCGGCGGCGCGCCCTCCACGCCTCCTCGCTCGTCTTCAGGCTCAGCGATGGATGAGCGGTTTATGCAAGGGACTGGGTACAGTGATGCTTGGACCGTGACAGACTCGCCGGGTTTGAGGTGGTATGAGACGGCGCCATCCATGGATAGACCTGCTTCGGCTCGTGAGCGTTCGGACACCTGAAAACAAAGTAAAAGGTCAGTGTTTGGGTTATAAATTACAATAACATGGCGAAGGTAAGAAGGAATTGAATAGATTATACCTTTAGGACGATAGTAGACGATGATGGAAATACGAGCGGACGGAAGGAGAGGCTCCGTGGACATATGGGCGTGAGCACGAGTGCACTGAGGGACGGATGGACTATGGGTCCACCGGCGGATAACGAGTATGCTGTGGACCCGGTTGGTGTTGACACAATTATCCCGTCTGACTAAGGAGGGAGATTCAAGGATCATTGTTTGCTCAGCGTCGTAATGGAGAATTGGAAAGCGATGTACCACTTACCACTGCTTCTGTCAGGTGTTGTCCATCCACATACACGTCTATAGTGTTCAGGTGAGGACTTGCGCCTCTGTGCAATGCAACTTCGTTCATCACCTGCCACGCTAAATGTTATAGAAAGCAAGTGGCTGTCAGCGCGGCCTGGAAAGGGTCCAGAGAATGAAGGTTAGAACGTACGTTCAGCGTCCTTTTCGGATCCATCTTTACGTTGAAAGGAGCATGACAGACGCATGCGGTGTAGCACTGTCGCTTTGCCTTCGAACGCGCTCTCAAGAGCTTTGACAAAGTCGTCAATGTCTATATGGAATGATGAGCGAACATAATTTGATTAGGAATGGTGAGATGAAACGCACGGAAGGGTAGTAGGAAACCTAGCGTGCCCATGGAAAAGCTCAATACAGGTGGGACCTGACCACTTTTGAATAACGAGGATGCATGGAGTATGGTGCCGTCTCCGCCTAGGGTGACTACAAGGTCGATTTGCTCGGAGTCGACACCTGGGTTGGTAGCCGAGTTAGCTTGGGCATGAAGCTGCATGATGGTAGGGACGCACCTGGTCTCCATGGTTCAACACCTTCCGGTCTGTCTTTCCGATCTTCATGGAATACTCGCACGTCGGGATGCTCTTCCTTCAGATATCTACGCATCCAATGAGCCTACACGATGCCGAACCACAAACAAGATGATGCGTACGACAGTATTGCAGCAATAGCATCAACGACAGGTTTTGTCCTGAGCTTGTTGACTAGAAGTATAGACTTTGGAGGGACATTAAACTTTTGCGGTCTATGCTGGACGTCATTGTGTGTCAGACTTTCGACACACGACGGTGGGGTGTACTAACCGTCGCACAGGATTCTGTGGGTACGTAAAGAATGTCCTTCTTGGTACCACTACTCGTGACGATGAAGATATGCCAGACACGAGAGTTGAGGATAACTTGCGTGCGGAAGTGTGCAAGAGTGGAGCTAAAGGTATCTGCAGTGCCCGACGACGTGCCTGTAACCGAAGGATAGTGAGCATGGTAGTGACCTTATTTTCGACCGGTATGTTATGTTTGAGAACGCTTAGAGGTGAGTAGTGAGATGAGAGCAGGGAGTCATCTGGGTATGCGATGGACGATGGACGTCAGAGCGTGAGTCGCGGTGAGAACGAAACGCGCCCTGTTCCTTCTTGTGGTCTCCACTCTCTTCCTTCCCTCATCTGCTCGCCACCGGCAGAGTTTATCTACCTCAAAAAGTCTACAAGACTAGTAAGTCCACATACCTCACCAATTTACAGATAGAAATGCATACTAACCATACACTCTCCACCAGATCTGGGATGGGTGTTCATGGCCTAACAACCTACCTACGAGCAAATAATGCTGCCATAGCTAGAACACTCGAGTTTACCACAAAATCAGAAGATAGTGTTCGGACTGTCTTTGTGATAGATGGCTGGTCGTCCGTACTCTCCACCAAATCTTACCCATGACTGCACTGATCACGGACGGCGCAGATTTATCTACGAGACACTGGCACTCCTCGACCTTCCTTGGGTCTACGGCGGAGAGTACCCTCAATTCTCTTCTGCCGTTCACAAAATCGTGCGCGCATGGCTGAACCTAGGTCTCCAACTCCATTTCGTCTTCGATGGTGAGCCTTCCACGTCCTCTGCTATGCTTTAAATCTCGTCCCAACAGCCCGTTACTGAAGGCCCTTTCCCGGAACTCAAGTTCCCTACATTGGTCACACGCGCAACTTCAAACAGCATCAAACCGTCTCTCCTCTTCTTCCGTACCTCCGCCGTCTCCCGCTCCAAGCCAAAGTTTCTCCGCGAAAGCTTCATGCTCCCACCTCGCGCATACGCCGCTTGCGTTCAAACACTCGTAGACCTTCAAGCTTCTTTATCGAAGGGGACTCGTGATGAGGTTTTGGAGCTGCACTTTGCTGACGAAGAAGGCGACCCGTACGCCGTCGAGTTGGCCGGACGTCTGGGAGGTTACGTCGTCGGTAAGGACTCAGACTTTGTCATACTCAATGCAGAAGGCTACCAAGGTTACATCCCTCTGGACGACATCCTCTGGATCACCTCAATCACTGACGACGCTACAACCGTTAGTAATACCATCACCGCAGATGACTCAGAGTGGGGAGACAATGACGGGTTCCAGACAGTCGTTAACTCAAAATCCAAACGCAAAGTCGCCGCCAAGCAGAAGACGAGCGTAGAGACCGGGTACGGGATTATACCTCCCGAAACGTCCTCTTCAGAATCTCTACAGCTATCTGTGACAGTGTACAGCCCATCCGACCTCGCCACCCACTTGGCCATCCCCCTCAGTCTTCTCCCTCTCCTCGCAGCTTTGGTGGGCAACGACTTCACAGGTCTTTCTCCAGACGAGCCATCTGGAGCATCGACCTCGGGTTTTACGAATCTCCAATGGCTCTTCTTCGAACGTCAGTTGACGCTATCTCAACGAATCACCCGCGTAGCCTCTACTCTACACAACATCCTCAAAGCAGCCGTCACCGTTACACCTTCAGGGGTAAAGAAAACTAAGACGAAGAATAGAGACAAGGATCGTGTGACGAGCGTCATGGAGCTCATCGACCGTGCAGTGAGTGCGTTGATCGTGAGGAACATCGACAGTATGGCGTCGGGGGAGAAGGAAAGGGTCGTGGAGAGAGTAGTGGAGGCGACTTTACAGTATGCGATACCGAGGTGGGAGGGGGAGGTGGGCGAGGAGGGGCGGTTGTGGACGGGGGAAGTATGTGCGTTGCATGATGTCGGGACATGTCCGTTGGTCCTTTTACGACATCGCTCCCAGCCATCACCGCAAGAGGCTGCTACACCATCGGTCTCAGAATACGATGAGGGTGCGTTCCCAGCCTCGCACACCTCGCACACCTCGACCCTTGCTCCCGGTGCTGACCCATCTGAGGATGAAGACCTCACCCAGGCACGTGCCCTATACCTCTCAGCCTACCGCCACGGCCACCTCGACCCACACACTCTCGATGTTCTACACACGGGTACGTTCTGGTACCGCCAGTTCCTCGAAAACCCAGACTTGGAGGCTGTGGCACGAACGTTTGCGAGACCGGTGCAAATGTGGAGCTATGCGATTCTGGACGAGGTGTTTGGGATTCCTGGGAGGGACGTTGAGGAGGAGGACGAGGTTGTGCAGGAAAAAGTGGTGGTGGATGGAGAGGGGGTGGACGAGAACAACGGCGAGGAGGATGAAGAAGATGAGGATGAACTGATCGATGTCGTTGAAGAGTCTGACACCGATACTGAAGATCCTCTTGCGCCACTCAAAGGTGCCCTTCAACAGCTCAACCAAAACGGATCCTCCTCTTCTTCTCTATCTACCACCGCTGCCCAACAGCATCTCTTGTCGTCACAGCAAAACAAGGGCAATACAGTGAACAAGAAGAAACCACGGAAAGTCGTAGACGAGTATGTACGCCGTGGGACACGATTGGCCGTCGAAGAAGTCGAAGTCATACTTTTATCCGACCTTATCTCATCCGTTCCTTCCCTCCCTCCATCTCCTCCGTCCCTACCACTAGTCCTACAACCCCCATCGACCCGCGTCCTCGTCCTCCTCCGCGCCATTGACACCCCTCCCGAGCACCTCCCCGCTTTATCCGAACTCGTACTTGGACTACCCTCTGAGCAAAGGGTTCCTGTGCTATCTTTGAGAGCTGTCGTCCGGAGGCTTGATGTCAGAGCAAGAGAGAGCGGGAGTAGGGAGCGGGAGAAGGAGAGGTGGACGAAGGACGAGGCGAGGGCGTTCCTAGGGTCCTTCTCCTACTCTTCCTCTATAGAAGGGAACGAAGAGGGTGAGAGGGAAGAGGCGGAGGTACCAATCGTCGACAGGAACGTACAGCTGAG
The DNA here is from genome assembly GCA_037042295.1 of Irpex sp. Y119-03. Taxonomy (NCBI): domain Eukaryota; kingdom Fungi; phylum Basidiomycota; class Agaricomycetes; order Polyporales; family Irpicaceae; genus Irpex; species Irpex sp. Y119-03. The sequence goes on along the minus strand of JAXQKB010000126.1, from coordinate 49,942 downwards.
CGCACAGGTGCTCGCGACAATGGACGCCGTCGAACGGTTAGCAGAGTGTTTGCTCTTGACATCTCCAACTCCCTCCTCCTCTTCTTCCTCATCACACCCCCAGCCACCCACTCCAACCTCAGCTACCTCAACCACCCTTCCACTTCCACTCCTCCCAAGCCCAGCCCGCCTGTTCTCAGGCAAGGCCTTTCACGCATACCTCACCTCCACCTCTCACGACGGATCATCGCCGTCGCTCCCATTGAAACTCTGGGAGGCAGCGACGTTTGCGCTGGAAGAGGCATTTGGCGAGGGAGTGGGCGGGAGGAAGAAACGGAAGAAAGATGCTAGGAAAGCTGGGGAGGTGAGTGGAAGTGGAGGAGGAGGAGGAGGGGGGAAGAAGACAGCGGCTGTGGGTGGCAAATTTGGGTTATTGGCTGGGTTGGGTGTCGAGTAATGCGGTCTAGGGTATTAAGTAGCCACTCGGACGTGTGCTCAGAGTGTCCTTTCAGAGGACGTTGGTGAGTGTTGTATCAATGCCAACATTGTATCTTCAAGTGTATTTCGCTACTGCAAACATATTTAGGTGTTGTATTGTACTACATGTTCTTATCGACGTGTAACACAACTAGCTTCAAATTCGGGTTCTACTCTATCTCTGAATTGGATCAAGTGCAATATTCCTAGTCATTGGTGCTACTCAAAACTGCCTCTTAGGTGCCTCGGCCGTTCCACTATCATACTTCCTCACGCCCTCTTCCAGCTCCTCCCCCTGGTCGCCCTCAAACGCCTTAACATCCTCGCTGTCCATCATCCCCGCCACTTTGTCCGCCTGCCACTTCTTGAATGCGAACCCGGGACCAGTGTGCGAGTAGTCTTTGGCGTTAGCTTGGTCTTTGTGGTATTTGATTTGGATGAAGTCGGAGGAGGTCGTGGAGGGGTCGAGCGAGAGGGAGACGAGGGCGTTGATTGTCGCGGATTTGATCCCGCCAGGGAAGGTCCACGTCTGAAACACGCGCATATGTGTATCAAGACCATATGTGTGTAAGTTACCGTAAGAAAAGAGACGCACCTGCTCGTTTTTGAACTGAATCAACCCCGGCTCATCGACGACGACTTCGTACCCCTCGTTCTTACTCTCCTTGAACAGCTTGGGCAATGCAAACCACTGCCCCGCCATCTTGAACCGATTATTGGCGTACACGAACTGGTCGTCGTACACGCAGTCTTTGGTGTACCGTGCGACGCGCTTGCGGGTGGGCTGGCACGAGTACAGCGCGATGATGTCGTCGAGGAGGGCCTGACGGGCGGGGGAGAGTTTGAGCGATTTGGAGGGGTCGGGGTGGTAGTCGTCTGTGGTGTGAGTTTGACGGACTTCGAAGTTTTCGCCGGGGAGGGAGGCGTCGGTGGGGAGGGTTGTCGAGGTTGGCTGGGACATTGTGAACGTTCGTGAGAGGAGGCGGTGCGTTGGGCAGAGGATGGTGAGCGAGCGTAACATGAGAGAGGACGGCGCTGGTGTAGTGGGTTTATATGGGTAGGGCGAGTGACGTGATGTGGGGAGGGACGACGACATGACTGACTTTCCGCCTTCATGTCGGCTTGCGATCGTACCAACTTACTCACTTGCCATATTGGGCTTGCCCGCATGGCCAGCGGATTTGAGTCTCTGTGGTCTAATTTGCGATTGAATGTTGAATATGGAGGGTATATAGAGCACGATACTTCCTGGAAATGTCGTTCCGTGAGCCCTAAGTAGTATACATGCAGTGAGTCCGCAGTGACAACATTGCTTGTCGTTTCAATCCCGAACGTTCCGCTCTGCTTGAAATCGACGACAACCATCGTGCTGACATTCATATGTACGAATTTGATGGACCGGAAGCGTCTCTAAAACCGCAATACTGTCACCATGAGGTACCATAAACGTGGGTGTGAATAAATTCTTGAGGTCCTGCATCTCGTACGCAAGGCATGGGCGTTGGTCGAACGCTTGTTCGAGCTCCACCTTCACTTCCGCAAGTCGAGGAGCACCAGAGCACCACGCCCTGAACTGATCCCATGCCAGAATATGCGCATCGATTGAAGTCCCTTGTAGGCTCAGAGATGCTTTGCGAAGACAGTTGGTTGGTACCAGCCCTAGGATTCGAACGGCCGCAAGCCAGCTGGCTTCGTGCCCCCTGAACGGATGGCAGAGCTGCTTGCCGTCTGGATGACGGATGTACTTGAGGATCCCGACGGCGTGTCGAAGGGTAAGAACTATCCTGATCTCCTCCAAGAAGTCACAGGTAGAAAGAGCATTCTTCATTGCGGCAATGTCGTAATCAGCACCTAGAAGGATGGTGATATTTGTGTCAAAGGCGGGACTCAGGATTTGCAATCTCATCAATACGTACCACGATCAGTGAAGCAATTGTAACCGGTCTCGATGCATAACCCCGTCAGCGTCGAACCTATGGCCGATACGAGGTTGAAGAACGAGTCCCACTCGGTGTCATACTCTAGACGGAAAGTCAAGTGGGTAAGATTGTCGAGGGCGCCGACCCTGAGTAAATATGACGGAACGAAGAATCCGCCGACACCCTCTCTCCCACACTTCAACTTGCGTATTCGAACATGGCCGATCGCGGTGCTCACTGCGAATGTTTCAACGTCGTCCGTAGTGGGCCGTTCATCCTCGGAGTCTGCAGTGTCGTCGACTTCAATGCATAACTCGCCGATTTCTGTGAACAGGGAGAGCAGGTTCACGATGCTCGCGCACTGTTCGAGTGGGCCGAACAGGTCATCCTTGAATTCGAGTTTTTCTATGGTGTGATCGCCCGAACGGCGCAGAAGGGAGTTGTCCACATTGACCGACCCGTTCCAAACATTAACATGCTCTAATTTCAGATGCTGAAGTGATGGCAGAGCCTGCGGAAGTGTGTCCAGCTCATCGGCACATATTTTATGGTTGGCGAGGTACACCGCCTGGACGTGCTTCGCTATCTGAGGTGTACGTGCGAAGTACTGTGCCGTTGGATCCACCTTTTCACCAGGGCCCGAATATGCGAGCATGAGAGAACGAAAGAGATACGGGAGGGCAATGTTGTTCCATCGTTTGCAAACGAGCGAGCACGCCGATAAGAATGATTTTGTATCGTTGCGTTGATCTTGACACTTGTCGAAAGGATCTCCCAGACCAAGATCGCCCAAAGCAGCGAAGATCATGTCCAAAATCTCATCGGGGAAGTCGACAGACATTGGATTCTGCAGCCTCTAGTCTATCGCGCCTGGACAACGAATAAGTCAGCGTGTGAGTTTCTGGAATGTTTATCATAGTGACATACGATATACCTTCGAGTCCAAGCTTTCGTGAAAAGTATGAAGACAGCAATGAGCGCAGGTTGTAAGCTTGAGGTGGCTGGCTAGTCTGTCACGCTGTTCGTGGTCCTAACCCTAACCTTGCGGCGACGTCAAGTACGGTTATCGATCACTGGACGCACCTTCCTTTAAACCACCATCTAATCTCAAAATTAGCCCTGATGTATTCAACCAAAGGTCTCGCTCTCCTCAGCTCACCTGAATGATCATCTTACGTTCAACAACTTTCTCGAGTATTTCTACCAAATCAGTGAGTACTCCACTAGGACTGACCTTGCTCGGCCGAGTTGCTCACAAATACATCTCAATAGCTTAACTTAGTACACCGCTGACCTTCTATGTCTTTGAGTCTGAGTGTATATGTTTAGGCTCGTTCGGAAGTATGTTTGTGTGACCGTCGACGCTACAATTGCGTACTACGAACTTCAAGTCATCGACACGATGGTTACGAACTCTGTGTGCACAATACGTTGGAAGAACTGTATGGCTTCACGAAAGTGGCGTAGGCGCGATCTCAAGAATGGAGATATAGGCTACCGTAGAATGGATAGTGAGTAGATTCTTGTACGCCTATGGCAACGCTTTATTCACCACTCTACCCTTGTTATCACACAAATGCTCTGCATTAGAGCGCGAGGAGCGTAGTAATCAACATCCATATAGCTCACCGTAGTTATGGGCTAATGGTACGCAGAGGTTTGTTCATGTTTGCTCTGGCCATTGTCATACGCTACACGAGACTGTACAACGACGCCATACCATATGTGGCGTCTCTAAACACCGACGCGTATATAACAAGTTCTGCTTCACCACCCCCTTCGCCCTATAACAACGCACCTCATCTCGAAACAGTTCTTCTGTAGTAGAAGTCATCTATCGACTCCCTCCGCAATGTCGCTGGAATCCCATGCTTTACCCCTTCGACTCCAGGAGGACGACTCAGAGCACAATGTTGAATGCCACAACTGGCCAGATCTCCAACTTTCTTCCTTCTCCGACACGGCCAAAGTATCACCCGAACCTACCATGCTCGGCCACTATTACTCGCGAGCGATGCAGATTCATGCTCGTCGCTACGGCGGTGGTCACGCTCTCCTCACACCCTCCATATTTAGGATACCGCTTCCTCCCATCAGACCGGACTATGCCATCATAGGCGACATTGGGCTGTTATGGAGGGGCACTTTCAAGCCTCTCTGGAGCCCATGGACACCCGGCGGAACCAATCGGATCCCTCAGCCCCGGCCTCCCCACTCCATACACGTCAGGACGTTCAACGATTATGATCCGAGGGTCTACACTAAACGTATTGAGCCCAACGAGTACCCACAGGTATTGGAAGCAAGGCTTCCCGGTAGTAGCGAAACCGGCAAGGATCTATATGCCCGCCTAGAGGTCTCGGATGACAGCGAGTTGCAGATGGTGTTTTGCATCTCCGACCCTAGGTTCATGCTGGCTATGTGCAGCTCATACGACCACTTGCAAGAACTAGCGCCTCAACTGAGGGAAGACGATAGGTACAAAGACTTGACGGGACCCATGGAGTATGTTATGTGTACCGGCGGCATCTCAGCCTTGCGGTGGAAGACTCTGGTGAGCGACGAAATGCCGATCGGGGCGGAATACGACTCGACGAAGGCACCTGCGCAGAACGGGTTGGGCAAGCGGATTGAAAGTGTCGGGAAGGTTGATGAGCACACGGAGCGTGCATGGGTGTCCATCAGATTTAACAAGTGTTTATCTCGTAAAGTGTACAAGGCGCGCGGGAAGCTGGACGAGGTTTGTCTACCACTATGTTTGAGTACTTATATTGGTGCTGACAAGCTCGAGTAGAACCAACGCTCGGTAGTTGATGATGTCCTGGAGTACATCCTCGACAACGTAAGCCCATTTTAATGGCAGCACATATGACGTCCCTCGAGATCGTTACTCATGCTATTTTCAAATTAGTGTTCAAACATCGATATGGCCGCCTCCGGGCACAATGACATCGACCGCTTCATGGCAGAGGTGAAACACACACTTCCTCCTTTCCTGATCGACGAAGAACTGACTCGGGTTTGCTTGTATAGGCATCCCAAATTTCTGAATACAAAGGCCTCATAACCCCATCGACCACCTACACCGAATTTAGTGCCATGCTCGGCAAAATCATATTCCCTCCCATCACGGGTCTGACCTTGGATACCTCGCCACAGCGGTACAAATCCTCCACAACGCACGGTCTGTCAAGAAGCATACGAAGAAAGGTGGCGGACGTATTCGCGAAGAAGCAGAACTTGAATGTGGGGGTGTTGTGCTTCGTTTCTAATCACCCAGCGTAAACTGTGTGTTTGGAGGAACCGTAAGGATCAGGGATACTTGCTAGTTTACGACATCACTATTATTTTTAATTCAGATGGGGTTCTAGAGTAATTCTATCTACCTTCTGTCAGAATATTGCCGCCGTTGGCTTAGCTGGAGTAAGAAATCGCATCATTGCGAGCAGAAAGCAGTGACGCACTGGATGCAGATACTGTATATCGAAGCATGTATAGCTGCTAAGCGTTCGAAATGTTTTGAAAAACGGCATCAATCGAAACGAACCTGACGGCGGTGCCGTTCTTGGAGAGGACTCTGGTGTTCGTTACACGATTGAGTAGCATGATGGATGACACAAGTAGGTGAACGTTGGGATATTCGTCATCCAATATACTCATTTTTGCTACATCATGATAGAGAACAAAGGAGTGGATGGTACATTCGTCATGGTCATACATCGGTCGTTACAGGTCGTTAATCAAAACAGACTCGAGGGGAGGAAGCAAAAAAAAATCTGTATCATTGCGCGAAAGTCAAATCGTAGATGGTCACGATGAAGCTGGCGAATAGCCGGCTGGCACCTGCGCCAGGTCACGTAGGTTATGGTGAGGACAACCCATTGGTAGGTCGATAGGGTGGTGTATAGGAGCGGATGACCTTTGACTCGTATAATAGTCCACTGCAGGATGTTGCTCGAACGTATGACTATTGCTGTCCCGCCTCAGACTAGTTCGTTTGGATCGACGCAGTTGTTTGTCTCTCTGATGATTCATCGAAGCTGGCGAGGACTGGGCCACTGTTAGACGCGGCTGAGAGACACTTCTCGGCAACATATGAAGACTTGGCTCATTGAAGCCATTGCCTACCGATGCGAGAGGATGGCTGTGGAAGGATAGACCTGGAGGAGAAGATGAAGGGAGCGCTAACATCGTCGATGCCGGAGCGAGTGGGGGAGGAAGCACTATTTGATCTCGTCGAGGAATGTGACGTTTAGGTAGAGGTATTCCAGTGCGGGCACTCATCGAAACGGTGCCAGTGCCTTTACCCCGGTCTTCTCGGCTCACTGCTTGCTTTCTGCGTATGTTTCCGTCAGATGATCGTAAGACGGAAATCTGTTCCTCTTCGTCGATACGTGCGCTCATAGGCAGAACGAAAGGTGCATCCGGAGCATGATACCTCACGGGCTTCCTTTTCACGGATCTATGCCCACTTGAATTGGGTAACATCTCTGGTCCAGAAGTCAACCGAACCTGGGTACGATGCGACTGGGATGACGTAGCGCCGGTCAACGCCTCAGTGGAATGCGATGCATTGGAGCTGAGAGGAAATACTCGGCCTAGGACGCTGTCCGTAAGGTCAGATACCGATGGCAAAGAAGTCTCAAGCTGCATGGGCGTAGCACCTGGCAGCTCGTCAGATTGTGGCCGCTTGTCCCTTCCTGGTAGATGAAATGCTGTCACAAGACGAGAAGAATGAGGTGGGGCTGAGGAGGAAGGCGATAGCTGAGCAGCATTGGGGCTAGTGGACATTGACTTGCTTTCTCGATACTTCTTGATAGAGGAGGATGGAGGAGGGTCGTCGTATGTCTGCGAGGACAAATCGACAGCGGCCAGGCGTCTTGGGAAGGGATCATGGGTGCGATTCTGGTGTGTCCTAGCAGTGGCGGCCTCCAAGTTCGAAAGACGATCGGTTTGTGAGAGGCGGACATAGGTGCTTCTCCACTGGGAACGCTCGGCGCGATGTCTGGCCCCCTCGTCATCCTCATGCAGTAGCGGTACATCGAAGAGGGCACCGTCTTCATGTCCCATATCCAGTTGGTCTAACGCGAAGAATGTGAGGCCTTGGTAATGCCTATGTGTTGATGGAGGAGGCACTTACAACATCCGGGCTCATTTGACTCCCCGTTGACTGCCGCTTCATAGTCAAAATTCATAACACGGCTTTCCTTCGGCCATTGGAGTCCATAGTCGTATTCATCTCCGACGCCGAGCCATTGACGCTCTCTGTCGATCCGTACTGTCTGTTCAACTGCAACCTCGACGGCCAGAACATCTGTCGCTGCTTTGTCCTTGCGTTTCTTCTCATTCGAAGCAGCGATCAAGGTGCTTTCTTGAATTTCTATTCTCGACTTGCCGAAAACGCCTTCGAGTACGGCTTGCCGCCGTGCCATGACATCGGTCTCACGGCCACGCATGCGATGCCACAGATAGATTGTGCCGCTCCTTAGTTCTCGATACGTCTCCATGAAGTTGAACGCGTGGAATAGGGCTCTGAGACGTCTGGTTCGTTGAGAAGGCGTGACATATGGCTTGTAACTGAATGCTTTGATGTGGAGAATTGCGAATAGACTACGAAGGACAATTGGTTTTCAACGACTAGACCAAACTCGGAGCACGCACGTCATCTCGACAGTTTCTGCGATTGCGCCTATGCCGATATTGATGTTCTCTGCGGTCATGTACTGAGTCTGAGACGGCTTATCAGAAGGAAGTAGCCATGTCAGTAAAATTGTGTCGCTCACATCTTTGATGAACCCAAATGTGGCGAGGAGCGAGAGGAAGGTCGCTTGCCAGAAAGTTAGGAATACTATGAAACCATTCGTCAGCGACAGGGAGAACTTTATACTGTGGCGGATATTTTTACCGACGGCTTTGATAGCAAACATCTTCAAAAGAGGCTTCTGAGAGGCGAGGAAGCTCGATACGCAGACATAGAGCTGGATAAGACAGTACATGGATATTGATACAGATATTGAGACGATGACGCTGATCTAAGCGACTAATTTCAGATCGACATTAATCAGAGGGGACAGCACGGGACGCACATAGAGATGTCCCCACCCAGGGCTCCATGAGTCCTCGCAGTAGAGGCCAGCGTAATCCAAGACCACTGCGGCCAATGTTGTCCTGGACGAGCTTTAGCGTGGTATGGTATAAATAGATGAGACAGTTCACGACGTACGTTGGGCGTATAACACAATATTGCAGGACACCCCATTTCATCATTTGCAAGAAGTATAAACCATCCTAACGAGCCGGAAGGGTCAGCTCGCAATCGGCTTTAGAAGTGAGCTGCAATCATAGTACCTGGGGCCTTGCTTTGATTCTGCCGAGAGGAAACATCCATTTCCTCGGAGATTCACCGTTCGCAACTCTTAGCCGATCGTTGTAGTGGGACAGGCCGTACTATGAGTGACAAGCGATCAGACTTACGGCTTCCGCTAAAGCGATTGCTTTGCAGGGATCGTAACCTTGCTCACCTTACGGAATATCTCTTGCTGCTCATCTGGGTCCGGTGAAAGGTAAAGTAGGAGCAAATAGAAGAATGAAGTTAAGACAATGGATTCGTAGCAATCTCGAACAAGGAGGAGGGGAGTAGAGTGATTCTGTGCAGATTTCAGGCCACGTTCGCAAGTGTTTAATATGACTCACCCAGAAGAGATAGGATGCCGTACTGATGACGGCGTATAGCGGCACCATAAGAAGTATGCGAATGATATCTGGTATACAAGGCGTGAGCCGTAGTCAACTTGCATGAGACAGGTATGCACATACATCTTTGTTCGGATTTCTATGATACGGACAAAGTATAATAAGTAAACCGCTACGATCTAGAAGGTGCGTTTACATTCGTGTACCACTGGAGGTGCTTGTTCATAAGCCAGAACGAAATGGTTGTTGCTGCAATCGTGAACACCCCGCTCACGAGCCATCCGATCTGAAGAAGCGAACTCAGCAGATACTAGATTATTACGGTCAGGTTACGCACATGATGCACTATAAATGATGTTTGCGGGTTAGTTGCAGTGATATTTGAGCTTAGATGACCACCGACTCTGGATGACGAGTTTCCCGTGCTGAAACAGTGGTGGGCTGTTCTGAGAGGCCTTATCATTGTGACACCGTCCATTCACTATATCCGCCATTTCATCGTCGAGCTACCAAAAGAAAAGAAAGTTATAAATACAAGACAGTAAGAAGAGTAAGATCAAGGCGAGTAGTAAGAGCTCCGAGTCGGAGGCGGTTACCATGCGGCCGGAGTTGCATATTTAAGCTCCGATGACAACTGTTGCCTGAAACGGGCAATTGCGTGTACTTAGCCTCTTACTCCTCCTCTCCCAGGTGACAGTAGCTTCTGGGACGCCTACGCCCTCGCTGTACACAGCAGGTCATGTGTAAAAGAATCAATTGAAAAGAAAAAAAAAATCAGGTGAGGAGCTTCGTGGTGCATCGCCGTTAATCATGCTTGTCAGAGCTGTCGGCTGAAGTTACCTCTGCTTACCTGTCCCCCACTTTATTCTGCACTTAAAGTGTGAGCGTGGACCGTACACAAGGGCTTTACTACAGCTACGTTACAACTACCGTTATGTCTTTGAAACGAAAGCTATCACTGGAGTTCACCGTCGAACAGGCCCGCATTGTAAGTTTTCCCAACATTCATAGTCATCCAATGTACGTTACTGACATAACTATCTAGTTTACAAAGCGACCAAACCTTCTTCCGTATCCCAACGATGATAGAGATGTCGTCATGTCTGAGCCGTTTCATGATGAGACGCGAGAAGCGCTCAACGCATCCGAGTCCGAGGATGCTTCTACACCGCTCTCCGCAGAGAAACAACGTCTCACAAATATCACGATTCCGAGTACATACTCGGAATACTCGTCTGCTGAGAACTCGCCTACCAGCTCTCGTGCGTACCTTTAGTGTTCCAGCAATTTGACTAAGACTTATGGTGGTATCAGCATATTACCCAGACTACGTACTCTACCCGTCTATAGATACTGATTGTGCTGCTCTGAATAATACTTATAATGGATAGTATGTTATTGGATTGAAGGGGCTGCATGCGGGTTCATCTCTGTTCTGATCAACTGGAAGGAAATAACCGATGACAGTCGCCAATATAATCAGCGCAAAAGATAGTTTCACGAACTATGCGGACGGGACAGAATTGACGTTTCATTTGGACCATCCCTATAGCAAATGTCGGATGTAGGCACACAGATGTGAAAAAGATGGACATTCAGGGAATTGAACCCTGGGCCTCACGCACAAATCACGTGATGCGAAGCGTGCGCTCTACCAACTGAGCTAAATGCCCGTTGTCAAAAAAATATGTAGATGGTATTAGATAGGCTCGCTACCAGATGTTGAATTTATCACGCATTGTAAGTTTTCGAGCCATGACACCAATACTGTGACTTACTTGACGTTACCTCCCAACCACTACAGCTACTTACTATAACTTGCTAGAAATATCAAGTTCACCTTCATCTGTCCCTATGAAGAGACTTCATCACTATCGTTCCGGCTCTCCAAGGGGTTGTCCACGTGAGTCGGGATAAGTTGCCTCGTAACAAGTCTCCAGTACGTCAGTCACTAGTGCAACATGTCTCGTACGCGGGATTACAGGTTAGGTTTCCGATGAGGAAGCTCTCCAAGGTAAACAGTCATCGATAAATGATCGCGGAGTCTAATGCTGAATGCTAAGCTATACACATTGCGAAACAAATTCATAGTAAGTCGGAGATCTTCTCCCATCAGTAGCGTTTCTCAAAGGCGTGCTCTCTGAGCCTTATAGGAGCTTTGCTCCGGGGCGTAAGTGCTCAGAACCTCTGAGTAGAATGAACACGTGTCTTTCCAATCACCCAATATTCCAGGGTGCGGTAGCACTAAGCTCAGTATGGATGAGGTGCGTGGGACGGTTCTATTCAACAATCTTTGCTTACAATCATCCACCAGATCCTACCGTGTGCACGATCACAGCCAGCCCTCCCTCGCTCTAATTCGCGCATACCAGCTGTGAATGTCGCTATAGTCCCATAAGACAAACGAGGCACCTGCCGACTGCTGTTTGCTGATGCAACGCCTAGTGAACTTATCGTTCTGTGGTAGCTACAGGTTTTGGATGGCGTGAGCATACTGGACATGTCCAGAATCGACGGGATCTCCCGTCACATATGCACATCACCAAGACATGTGTTCTATATGGGACGGTTTGGTAGCCATCGGCTCGATAGGTGATTGGTTTACAGTTGTAGATGGACTGAGTCGATGCGACTGAACTATTCTGCTTCGCAGGAACCCGCACAAGAACAAGGAAGCTTGCAAAGAATCTCTTCGGACCTTAGACTCTACTGCGCTCTGATGCCGCAAAGTCCATATGGTCATAGGGTAGATCGCTCTATCGGGAGTATTCAGGACGTCTACCGTGATTCTTGATTAACTGACACACACTCTTAGGCTTCTTATCCATGTTTCCAACCTCGTGTACGGGCGTAATAAAATTCGCCTGATTTGCGCACCCTGTACGGCCTTCTCATTCTCTCTCTCTCCGTCAGCTGAGACGTCGTCCGTTCTTACCACTATCATGTTTAGTCGTAAATCGCATCCTCAACCTGTCGCTGGATTTGGAAACATATCCGGTGGCAAAGTCGTCGCAGTACCGAGCAAAGGGGAAAAGATCATTGTGGCCAAGGCGGTTATGAGGGCTGTCCTCCAGGCCGTGGTCGAGGTGTCTGATGTCTTTCCCCCTCTGAAAGGTGTTGTTGTAGGTATGAATATCATCGTTGAATATGCCGAAGTGCGTATTTACTTTATCTAATGTATTATAGAGCCTGAGGAGGGGTCTATCATAGAAAACAGTTATCAATCAAACCGACTTGGAGAATCTGATCAGTCGGATTACGAAGATTAAGGAGAATTTTGCTGTACCTATGGAGAGCGACTTAAACAGTGCCATCCATCTCGATACCCTCACAAAGTGAGTACTAAGTATTCCGACGTATTTTGCGAGACATCCGCCAATGTATCCGTAATCAGAGATTTGGACTCGATGTCAGCCTCCCTAAAGCCCTTAGGCGTTCAGACTCGGTTCAAGAGGATTTTTATGGCCTCGCATAACGCCACCGTCATTCAAGAATACATTTCCAAAGTCGAAAGAAGTCTGGGAGACTATCAGGTAGTTGTGATATCCCTGTTAACTACGGAAATTTGACACGTTTACTTCATAGCTTTCTCTTCTTCAAAGCCTTTATAAAGAGCAAATTGTACGTGTAACATATGGTTATGCTAGAATTAGTATTGACCTCATCTGTGCGTTGTTACAGAGTCACGGCGAGCGCACCATTCTGGACGGTATGCTCCGAGCTAAAGATGCAGGACTTGGTGCAGGTCACGGCCGTCCCGGCTGCCTTGCAGGTACTCGTGTCGAGGTACTTCAAGCTCTCCGAAGATGGGCGTTGGATTCCGAAGCGAGGCAAGTGTACTGGATGAATGGCCACGCGGGGAGTGGGAAATCGACTATTGCCCAAAGCTTTGCAGAGTGGCTCTCGTCGCAGCAGAGACTTGGTGCGAGTTTCTTTTGCTCACGCGACTCACAGGAAAGGAGCAACTTCAAGATGATCTTCCCCACAGTTGCGTATCAGCTAGCGAAGGCAGGTCAACCCGCGTCGCCGAGGTACCGGAAAGCCCTTATCCGCGCACTTAGAAGAAATCCAGACGTTGCATCGCTCACACTCCAGAATCAGCTAGACGAGCTAATCGTAAATCCGGTAACGGAGTCGAAAATGTCATGCATAATCCTGATAGATGCCTTAGCCTGAGATGAATGCAGAGACGACAGCTCCACCTCCATTATTCTCTCCTTCCTTGCCGACACTGTCGCACAGATCCCTTCCCTCAAATTCTTCATCACTAGTCGACCGGAGACACATATCCAGTCAGGATTTCGTCTTGGACAGCTACGGCCCATTACCGACGTTATGATACTTCATGAAGTTGGTGCCAGCTCTGTGGACCAGGACATCAGGCTATTCCTGAGTCAGAGGCTTACAGCAATCGCTCGCCAGCGAGCTGATGTCGATATTCCAAAGGATTGGCCAAACAAACGGGACGTTGATGCTCTCACCACAAAAGCAGCCGGTCTGTTCATCTTCGCGTCCACCGCGGTCAAGTTCATTCACGCCAAGCGTCATGATCCTGTGAGCCGGCTACGTCTGCTCTTAGGGCGTACCACGGTATACGAAGGATCTTCCGGGCTTGACTCGCTTTATCTTCGCGTACTCAACGACGCCTTCTCAGAAACTGATGCGGAATTCTTATCTACTTTCCGCTCAGTACTGGGCCTGCTAGTCATCTCACTGGATGTACTCTGTCCTTCTACCCTGGCAGGAGTTCTAGGCATCCCGCTTTCTGACGTGAAAACGTCTCTACGATTTCTGAACTCTGTCCTGCTTGTTCCCGAAAGTCCTAATGGACATGTCCGCTTCCTCCATAAATCCTTCCCAGACTTCCTCATCGACTCTCGCCGCTGCACGGATGTGCGCTTCTTCATCGACCCAGACGAGCACCATCTCAACATTACCCGGCGGTGATGAAAGCGCAGCTGAAGAAAAATATATGCAGAATCCCGCGGTATGCAACAAATGATTATCTCACAGCTGCACAAATAGATAGCTATATAACCGAAGCGAACAAGTACTGTTGTCAGTACTGGGCTGATCATTTACTTGCCGACCGCGCCCGAGACGCTCATTTTGCTATCACCGAACCTCTGCTCGAATCGTTCATATCGACTCAACAGCTGTTGTGGTTCGAGGTCCTTGGGTTCATTCGCTGTCTCAGGAAGGCAGTGGAATCGCTTGACCATGTTCACGGATGGCTTATCACGGTCAGACCCAACTTCAAGAGCGTGTAACTGTTACTCACTTTTGGATTCCTAGCGTGACAGCCAGTTGAGCTCACCTACGGCTCTGGTCCAATCCGTCAAAGATGGCCAGCGCTTCATCCTATTCGCATTCGACGGCGTTCAGCAATCTGTAGCGCACCTCTATCACTCTGCTCTCCCCCTTTCTCCACGGAGTGCACTGCTCAGACTTGTCTCCACCAATATTGGCTTATCCAGGGAGGCAAAGGTCATCATAGGTGCCGATAGGTCATGGTCCAGTAACTTCAGAACCATACAAATGCCGGATTGGGTACGTACCGTCGAGTATTCCCATGATGCAACCGTACTTGCTGCAGGTGGAAATAGTTTTAGCCACCTCTTCCAGTCTGGAACTGGGGAGCAGCTCGCTGAATTCGACTGCACGGATGGGCAGTGGATACAGTCACTTTCCTTCTCACTCGATGATCGAATTCTTGCAACTGCCCCTGACAATCGCGTCAAACTCTGGGACATCCACACTGGTACCCTGCTCGCCGAACTTTCAGGACGTCGAGAGTACATCACAAAGGTATCATTTCATCCTTCCATAAGCAACCTCCTCCTCTCAGTCGACGAATGTGGCCACGTCTGTCTCTGGGACATCGACTCAGAGACTCCCGACCGCCGGGCAGTCTTCACAGCACATGGAGCCAACGGGAGGGCATGCTGGTTGTCCCGCAGCTCCGAGACCACTCTCCTTCTTGGGACTCGATTTGGATGTGTTGAAGAGTGGAGCTTACACCCGTCCCCGAAGCGGTTACGCATTTTTACCTCGGACACGCATACTGCATCTGTATTCGCTCTGGCTTCTTCCCATGATGGGTCTCTCATCGCATCCGGCTCCAACGATGGAATTGTTGTGTACAATGCAGAGACGGGCAGCACTCATAGCTCTGTTGCTGGGATGACCACGGGAATGCTGCTCACGCTGCGATTTGCGCCGTTAAACGGGAGCACTGTCCTAGCTTTCGGTGCCGTTCTTGGCATGGGTCTTTTTTACACAGATCGCGGTGGAAGCCACCTGATACAGCTCCCTGGCCATAGTGACTTCGTTCGACATATCGCATTCTCCCCAAACAGTCGATTCCTGGCTTCTGGCTCCGACGATAGGACCATCAAAGTCTGGGAAGCGAAGCTCGCAGATCTGGAGGCAGAGGCGGATGATGGTCACCACGCGTTTTTAATCCGCTGCGCTCATTTCTCCAGGGATGGTCAGTTCATGGTTTCTGCCTCAGTCGATCATACCGTCCGCGTCTGGAGCGCCGCAAATGGTACACTTCAGCAAGTTCTCAAGGGACATCCTAGTTGGGTGTACGCTGCAACATTCCTTTCTGATCCCAAATACATCATCTCTCGTGACGACGCAGGGGTGATGATCCTATGGAATTGGCGACGAGGGGAAATCCTTCTCTATGACACTGAGATCTACGAAAAATACAGACACTTTCAACGCAACTTCCCATTCATGCATGGTCCACTCGGATTCTTCTCCACCAACGAAACCAATGGAACTTGCAATTTCTGGTGCTGGTTGGTCGAGCGCGACAGTGCCGATAACGTCCAACTCCGCCTGATGGCGCAGGGATCGCTACCTAGTACATCTGAGCAAGAATATGTGGTACGGATCTATCACGAAAACTCCTCGGACAACAAGTCTATTACTCTAGTCGCTGAGTGCGCATCCGGCTCACGATACTTGACTCCGTGGACCAACTACGATACTGTGATCGATCCCCCCGAAGCTCTGTTGTTTGCGAAGGATACTGAGAAGCAAGGCGAGCCAGTCAATCCGATCGACAGACCATCTTTTATTGGCATGGAGAGAGTTGCTCGTCGTTCTGAAGAGAAGGCTTGGATATTGGACGATCGTGGTCGTAAAATCTTATGGGTTCCTCAGGTTCACAGAGGATTTGGTCGTTGGCACGAGAAGAAACTTCTGCTGCAAGGTGAAAGCGGTCGACTCACCCTCATAGATTTTTCTCAGGTCGATATGGACGACGACCAGCCCTTCTGATACAGGTTTCAAGTTGTACAGTACTGAGTGGATGTGGACAATTGTTTAATCCCAACGGAAAACTTGCCTAGTTGCTGCTCCCACGATCTGCATAAATGTCTCACCCGGTATGACATCCTTGAAGTCACTGACTAATCATACGTATAGGTTCTGGGAGCTTCCGAGATCATAGTTAAATACACCGCCGTTGACGTCGTTATAGAAAACAGCTTGTTTACAAACCACTCCCCACCTCTAACTATCCTCTCCACCCCACGCAACCCGAGAACATTTACTACGCATTTTCTACTGCAAACATCATGGTCAAATATGTTCTAACAGGTGCAACTGGAGGTCTCGGTTCTCAGGTCTTGAAGTACCTTACTCGCTTGGTACCGGGTAAGGCATCTCGAGATTTGCCCACTCGGCTTTCACGCATACTTACTGAAACATGACTCCTTGTCAGCAACGGACGTCGTCGTCTCTCTGCACAACCCCGCAGGTGCTACGCCCGAGATAGTCCAGTCCGGTGTTGAGGTACGCAAAGGCGACTTCACGCAGCCTGAGACACTAGATTCGGCTTTCGCTGGAGGAGACAAGTTGCTGCTCGTGTCCTACCCCTCCATTGCACACGAAATCCGCGTCAAAAGTCATATCGCCGCGATCGATGCTGCCAAACGTGTAGGAGTCAAGCACGTCTACTACACCTCCTTGATGTTCGCAGACGATAGCCAGGCAGCGGTGATGCAGGCTCATCTGGACACAGAGAAGTACTTGAAGGAGAGTGGGTTGACGTACACAATCATTCGGGAGGGGATATACAGCGAGAGTTATCCGCTGTATTTCGGATACTGGAATCCGAGTCGAGGGAGTGAGGTGAGGGTGCCGTACGGAGATGGTGGGATTGCATGGGTGTGTCGAGAGGATCTGGGTGAGGGTACGGCGAAGGTTTTGATAACGGTAGGATCCTCTCAGCTGCTACACTTTGTGCGAAGCTTACGGCTGTTTTATAGGACGCGTACGCGAATCAGACAATCCGGTTCACGGGCTCTGAGGCTTGGACGCTCTCAGAGCTCGCCCAGTTGATCACCACGAACCTCAAACTGGATCCGCCGCTCAAACTGAACATTGTCTCCCTTGAGGAGTACAAGAACAGCAACAGTGGGGGCGATGAACTGCTGACAAAGTGGTCCACGACGTATCCGGCACTACAGCGAGGCGAGTTGGCCGTGGTGGATCCGCTGCTTCGGAAGGTACTGGGTCGTGACTTGAAACCCTTCGAAGAGACCTTGAAGGAAGCACTGGGAGTTTCAGGCGACGCCGGAGAGTCAGCAGTCAAGCAGTACAACAAATGATCTGCCGTGCTCGAGAGTAATGGGCGATTTTCCTGATGAGGCTACGCTTGATATGGCATCGTATTCACTTTCATCCACTGGTTCGAATACCATGTAGTGACCGATGGATTGGCTTAAATATGCGTGTTGTAGTGTTAGTACTGATATACAATAATGATACAAAACTTAGCCTTCCGGAACACAGTGTTCAGACCGTCAGATAGCCGCTCCCCAACACTCACTCGTCCTCTCCAACACCCTGATCATACACCCATCCTCGAAGGTCCTTCATGCGCTGGTTTATGGCAGTGTTCATGCTGTCTTCCCCGATGTCTCGGACGAGATGTCCCGGGTGGTTGGCGAGCACAACCATCACTGCTTGAAGCGAGTACGAGACGTAGAACTGGACAATCTTGATCGATTCTGTTAGAAGGGCCTCAAGATCTCCCAACCAAAACCACGCATCGTCCCTTTCGTACTATATCAACAGTCAGTAGGATGGTGCGAGCCTGGTTCGGGCGACATACCATGTAAGACGTGTGGTAAACGAATCTAGCCATGAAGTCTTCGCACAGTCGACGAAGTAATTGGGCTGTTGTAACCCATTCCGGATAACGATCACGGTTCCATGTATGCGAGACGGCGACGTCGGGATCCTCTAGCCACTGAGTGTGCTGGGTCTCGGTCATTAGTTTTCAATCATATCGGAAAGCATCACGCACCACATAATGACATCTCTTTAGCGAGATACTCGACACCTCCTTCAGTGCGTCCTTACATCCATCACTTCCAAACTGCCGACCATCGGGCTTGAGCTTGACACCGTCGACACTGGTGCCTTTGTGCAGGGGCAATCCCTTCGGTATAGTGAGCTTCATGAACCAGAACTGTGGCTGGTAGTTCTTTTCAGGAAGGTATCCATCTTCGTCTGGCAACAGCACAGCTCGTTTAAAGGTAGCGTGCGCCTGAACTGTCTTGATCACCAAACGACTTGCGTTGGGTTGTTGGCCCTCGGGCGAGTTGAAAGTAATCCGTACAGCGTGTTCCGAGGGGTGTACGCTCGACCCTAGGCTGCCGGTTCTATCCATGCACTGTTTCGTAGTCTCGACTGTCCTGGTACTGTATGAGAGGCTTGAGCACAAGCCCGCCACAGCCTTGGGGCGCATCGCACCTGATCCTAAAAGAGTGGCCGATCAACAATGAAGCTATTGTTTGTAACGACAGCACTCGAGGTAGCTGGCATATTTGGGTAGGCTATGAAAGGTATTTCAACATGTGTAGGGATGAAGAAGCGTTGTAGATAGCGATGGCCGTATGAAAGTAGGTCATAACCGAACCGCGCCTGAAGCGCCCAGCCCGCAAAAGCCCGAGGGCCCCGAGGGCCTCTTGTATCCCACCGTCATGTCGAATTACGTCTGAGTCGTGAAACGAACGAAACACGGTAATTGTCTGATGCACTTAACAGGGTCCATAACATACATGAATGGAGCCCACACAGCGGAAAACAGCCCTTCCTGGCCCTGCGCGCTGCCCTCAATTCAAGTAGAGCTTCGAGCTGCGGTACCACAAGAATGAACTCGGCGTGGTTTATGGTGCGTCTGATGTTTCATGTCCCACTTTTGCACGTCTCATACTTGTCAGTCCAGTGAGGCAAAGAGTGCTATAGTGCTCACGGCTGTAATAATGTGTATGGCTCAAACAGAGCCGATCGCAGACACGTCGACCCATGTTCCTGCGGCCGACTCTGCTTGACGTCCATGGTGATCCGACTCGACACAGCTGGAATATATAATGTGCTCTGTATAAAATCGTGAGGCCACTCGCATCATCTGTATTTTTTGTCCGAAAACACGATAATTCGTATACAACTTACTCGTCAATTTGAAGAGGTCACAGTCTTAGAGGTGCAATACGCCGGGATTCGCAAACTTCGCCAGACTTTCTCCACTTCAAACCAGTTGGTAATAAGTATATATCGCCGATCTACCTGTACTTGCGCATCTTCACGAGGTATTTCGCCCGCTTCGTCCCTCCGATACACCAATATGATGTTATGGTGTTAAGTGACCAGCTGATGTTGCGCTCTAGTTCCAGTACACAGCATACTATACAAGCCATCGGTTCAGTCGGGATGAACACCAAACAAACGCCTGTCTGGGCGCACTACTACTACGAAATAGCGAGCTATCTTGCAGTTCTACATCGTATCTCGATGCGGGAATACGAATGAAGGCGTGTATGGTGTATAAAAGCTTGGCTCAACCTCAGCTGTAAAGCATCACCTCAACTTGGACCTTACTCCTCAGCTAGCAACTCATCCACGAAATCCCAAGCTCATCTATCATGCAGGCTGCTGTCCACCTACCGAACACTCCTATCCTGAAGATCGACGACGCGTTCCCGATCCCTAAGCCTGGTCCAGGTCAGGTTCTTGTTCAAGTGCAAGCCTCTGGTGTCTGTCATACAGACGTAAGCGATCCTATCTCACGGTCTCATCCCGCTGACACTTCTGCTCGCAGGTTTTCCTTCTTAGCCAGTTTCCCGACGACGCACGCACCTATATCATGGGGCACGAAGTCTCTGGTATCGCTATCGAGTACGCTGCCTTTTGTCTACCTTACCCAACACTTTCCCATAAAAACAACCGATTTTACTCCAGACTCGGTCCCAAAGTCCAAGGCATTGAGAAGAACAAGCGCTACGCCGTCCTCGCTATTGGTGGATGCGTGAACTGCGTCAAACATGCGAAGATGGGTAATAAAAACTCCGTGCCCACTCAGCCTACTCAGCCGCACGACAGTACTGAGGACCCTACCACGCAATTCTTGACCACGCCGTTCTTTGGCCTCGGCCAGAACGGCGGTCATGCCGAGTACACGGTCGTTGATGCGAGTATGCTGATCCCGGTTCCCGACAACGTTTCCTCCGAGTCTGCCGCTGTCGCTGCAGATGCCGGTATTACTGCCTTGCATGCCGTCAAGCACACCGCTGCCGTACGTGTAAACTTTCACAGTCCAGCACGCACATAATTAAATGGTGTCATTAGATCAAGAAGGGTGAGAAGGTCCTGATTACTGGTATTGGTGGTCTCGGTCTTCTCGCTGTACAGTTCTGCGTGTACCTCGGCGCTGAGGTTTACGTCCTCGATATGCGCCCTACGAGTCGCGAGCTCGCCCTCAAGTTCGGTGCGAAGGAGGCGTTTAGCCTGGTTGATCTCGATGCAGCACTCAAGAAGGGCTTCACGGTCGATTGTGCCGTCGATTTTGTGTCCACTAGCACAAGTATGTTTCCCTCTCTCAGAAGAAGCTGCTAATGACGTGATTGGCCATCGATAGCCTTCCAGAGGGAGTTTGAGGCTGTCAGCTCGGTCGAAATCAACACGGAGCTCAAGAGCAGCGGACGCATCATTGTTGTGAGTGACTGCTCTCTTGTATGTGCGTTTGAGACCCATCTAATTAGATATTCTTCACTCAGGTCGGGTTGAGCGACCAGAACCTAAACGTGAACGCCTTACAGGGACTTTTCACCGGTATTGAAGGTACGCCTCAAACCTCAGAAATGGAGCTTAACTTATGAATCCATATTTGCATAGTCCGATTCTCGCTGTATGGTTTGCCTGGCGACCTAGTCGAAGTGCTCGACCTCATTTCGAAGGCACGTCTTTTCCTTTCGATGTAGCCGGGCTGCGTATTCATATTCCATGCAGGGTCATGTCAAGCCTGTAATTAACAGACGTCCTTTGCACGAAGCTAACCAGGCATACGATGACCTTCGTGCCAATCGCATCCTTTCTCGTGCCGTAAGTGTCTATGCCTGCCGCCTGGTGAACGCTGATACTAACAAATATCAACTACTGTTTACATAGGTCTTAGTTCCTCCCAAGTTTTGGAACAACGGCCAGAAGCAATAATTTGGACATTGGATGGATATCACGACACTCGTGCCTTAGCAAATACGATTTCCGCGTGATCTGGTGTGTACATAACATCCAGCGATTATTAATTAGTATATAAGAAACCTAAGAATTCCCTGCAACCGTACGGCTAGAGTGCGAATTCCGATTCATCAGTGATCACATACAATCTCTCTTCCAACGGTTGGTTATCCTCAAGACCAGGATCCCAATCAAGATCACCCGGAATGATTTGTGCAATGGAAGATGAGAATGCGCCGTCCTTGTTTGCCAACGACACATGGACGCCATATGATGTGGGATAGTTTCGGTAGCCCAATGCCACGTATCCTGGATTTTCGGTTTCGGGTAGCTTGAGCATGATGCGCACAAAGGGGCCTATGGTTTCGTACAGATAGTGTTTAATTTGTTCTTCGCTGCACGACATGCCATTGAGATCCCGTGTCCAGACCGAACGACCTTGAGGGTTTTGCGGCAACTAAGACAAAGGTATAAGGGTACGCTCAGGCTTATGAAGCGTGGATAAAACACCTTTTTCCATATCTCGTCACATATGCATTGACAGAAACCTTCTGCAGCATGCCAGTATAGATCAATTATATCATGAAGCGCGGCGGGTTGTTCAATCGGCTGGTCTAGTGACTCTAGTCGAATTATCTTCTTATTGCTCCACTATGGCGTCCCGCGAATCAGTAACCTTCCGAACACAAGGTCAGAGTTCTTACCCAATAACGATACCAAATTGACTCTGCATTGGATTTACAGGGCGGCTTTGTCGTGGAGCTTCCGGAATGGTATGGATTTGGAGTTGTTCGAACAATCTCCTGTATGGTCGCACCCTCTTTCCTCCAGCGAGTCTTTCGTTCGTCGTTGCCATCAGCGGTCTTCTCTAAAAAAGATGAACTGCCTTGACTCGACGCTATCCCAAAACGAGTTTCTGGGACGCAGAGGTGGGAGATTATCAGTCGGCAAAGTTCGTCGCCGTCGACCTCGTTAGATCTGCGTGCGAAATGTGACATCTACTTCTAAACTCATAATCCTGGTACATGTACGTACATTGTGCCACTCATGGACCAAGTAACGTGCGGAGGTAATTGTGCTTTAAGGAGAAGATGCGGTATCCTGGAGAGTATGGGGCTGGAAATATTGTGACTGTATTTCGAATCAGTTCGCTCACAAGACAAAGTACAGATAACCAATGACGTACTTCTGGCAGTGGAAAGTATGATACCAGTCAGAGTGAAAGGGGACATGCTGAGAAAATACGCTAGATGTGCAGCACTTTTATATGCCCTGTACCTAGTACACGCCACATTCCACACAAAACGTTGGGAGGCATCGTATTAGTTGCGTGGAGATATCTTGTTAGCTGCTATTGCTGTGCCGCCACTACCTAAGGATTCCTTGAAGATGCGCAATACCTGTGTTCAAAAGGGAGTGAAGTGGCGCGTGTTATTCTCTCTCATATTCTGTTGTAAAATACTTGTGCGACTCACTTTCTGAATGTTGTGATACAAGAGTCAAGTAGGGCTGTCATATGAACGAAGCTGTGCATGGGTAGGATTGACGTTTTTCTTCTGTCAAGGGCTATTGAACAAGAAGTATGACTTACCCATGGGCCCGAAATATTAATGTTGTTTTCCTCGTGCCTAGTACTGCAGAACTATCGTTAAGCTTGGCCCTGAACGGATGCTGGTACTGGAGTTCGAAAACATGCGGTTCTCCGAGAGTCAAGTGGATGATATAGCTCTTGCTGAACGCGAGCCTAAATCGAGTTTGGGTAAGGCCCGTATTCAACTTTCATCTTCCTGAGAACTTCGTAGACTGATGTCTGCGACCACCTGAGCTTGCCTAATATCCCGGAGATATGGAACCTGTCTCTACGTTTCAACTTCAGTGGTAGTTTACACCCTCCGGTGACAGTTGCAGTACTTACCTCAGATTCGCCACTTGACCGGGACCTTCGACCTAACTCGAAACCGGTGAGCACTGAGGTCGACATACAACAGCAACCGCAGCCGGGCCGATTCAAGCTTTGCTGGCGCCTGTGCGCACGCCGCACATCGTGTGGCGTTCCTTATGAGGTAGTATTACCACTGCTTCTGATATCCTGAAACACTGCCTCGTCGCTAGCACAGTGGAAGTCCGGGCTCTATGGCCAAGTAAAGCTACGAAGGCGGAGGCTGGTTGCCTCTCAGCTCGACCGCCCTGTGGTATGTAGCTCTGCCACGTGTCGACTATTTGGACCTGTTAGGTTCCAAAGAAGAAGTCTTCCTTTCTAGGAATTTGAAGACGCTCCGAAGGCCAGCACAGCGCTCGAAGATCCAGAGTCGCCGAAGGCCAGCACACTGGCAGCGGCGCTCGTAGTAGTGAAGTACTTACTACCATACAATCTTGGCCAACGCTTAGCAAAGTCAAGATTCTGAGTCGCCGCGTTGGTGATTACAGAGCCTCAGCGTACAACAACATGCGGTTCTTCTAGAGGATACTACAAGCACTATCGTACAAAATCGGTACAGCCTCAAAGTTATCTTACATACGCGGAGGTGACGGATGGTGTTCATGGGCTCGCGAAGGCTGTACGTGGCTACTCTTCCTCAAGGAGGCTAGTGACGGACCCCCAAGTCGGTTTATCAACGCCTTCCAAGTTGGTGCCAGCGTGTAGGTAGTGGGACTTGTACTAGCCTGGGAAACAGCGTCGTTAAATCTACCAGTCGTCGCTAGAGTCTGCCTTTCACTGGCAGACTCGGATTCGATGTCCCTACTCGTAGGGACCGGAGCTCGTCCAATCTCTGCATGTATTGCTCCACAAGGTCCGATGGATGTAATCGCGACCGCTAAAATTCTGAAATCCTTCGATAACACTCCTGTCGCATGTTTACGAGCTCTGAACTGCGCCAGGTGAAGTCATGATCAGTGACAATCTTCCATATGAGAATGCTTAGTGTAGACTGACTTGCCGTTGTTGTTCACGTTCCAACCATTGTTGAGCGCCCTGCGCCACATTGAGCAGAAGGTGCGCCTTACTCTGCTGACCGTCTGCTATCACAAACGGGTATGAGTGTATATTCCGAAACTCCGACACGCCATCCAAGAGCTAGATGTACAGAATCATCAGTGGTCAACCATGGACTCCGCCACCAACATCCGAATACAGACCGTATAATTGCAAACGTAACCTTGCTCGCAGAGGTGTTCGTCTGGAATCCTCTCCGACAAACCGTACCGCGCATGAAGGTAGGATGCGGGATCCTGAGCCTGCAGGATTATCTCCTCCACCAACATACCATGGTCGTCTTGATAGACCCTTCTTGGTCCTTCCATGCGGTCAGTATATTCATGTGCGGCCATCTCAATCGTCTCGACTGTAGTGGAATGACGACGGGCCCCAGTCCTCTTGAGAGTGCAAGGGTTGGTGGAGGGGCTTGACATTGCCAGTGGCGTTGCGCAGCTCTTCACGGTCACGGCAGTCGAGGATAATATCGGATATTGAGTATTTGGACTTGTTAGGTCCCGAAGAAGCCATCCCTTCCAAGGGTCTTGAAGACAGCGCAGCGCTTGCAAGAGTATCCGCCAGCATCTAGGATGAACCACAACGTTGGCCAAGTAGTCTAATAAACGCTCTACGTTTTCAATGGTAATACAAGCACTATCATACAAAATCGGTATGATCCCAGACATATAACACATAAACGAAGGTCACGAAGAGCCAAGCCGGTTCAACAATGCCTCCCAGGTCGGTGTCATTGTGTAGGTGGTGGGACTCGCGCTAGCCTCGGACGCAGCGTCATTAAAACCGCCAGTGGTGGCTAACTTCCTTTCAAAGGCTCGGGTATCCTTCCTCATGAGTCCTGAAGCGCGTTGAATCTCCGCATGTATCGTTCCTCGAGGGCCGATGGATGTGATGGCGACAACTACAATTCTGAAATCTTTCGACAGCACGCCTGTCATGTGCTTGCGATCTTTGGGCTACGGGTTACAGTTAGGATCAGCGACACTCTTCCACATAAGTTAGAGAATATTTATTGTAAACTTACTTGCCGTCGTTTCTCATTTTCCAGCCATTGTTGAGCACCCATTGCCACGTTATACAGGACATGTGCCTTACTCCAATGTTTGTATGTTATCGCAAACGAGTACGAGTGTATATTGGGATATTCGCAACTACCATCAAAGAGCTAGATGCACTGTATCATTAGCAGTCAAACACGGACGACACAACACCGGGACACTGACCGTATAACTGCAAACGTAACCTTTCTCGCAGAAATGCTCATCCGAAATTCTCTGGGACAGACCACACCGCGCGTGGAGATGAGATCTGGGATCCAGAGCCTGCAAGATCATGTCCTCAATCGGTACGCCAACATTATCGTGATAGACGATTCTCTCGTCCATGCGGTGAGAATATTCTTTCGTGGTCATTGTGATCGTCTCGACCGTGGTGCCGGCAGGGAACTGCATGGGATGGCGGCGAGCGCGCTTGAGAGAGGAAGGAGGGGTAAGGGAGCTTGAGGTTGGCGTGGGGGCTGTGGCGCCGCTTTCACGGGGCTCTCTGCGATAGCTGATGTCAGATATCGACGGCGCATATGACCTTGAAGACTGCGACATTTCAGTATGGTGGTAAATGGGCGAGGGAGGGCCAGTAGAATGAGATGGCCAACTCTCAAAGTTGCGGTGAGGATTTTATACTGGGCTATGAAGGCCACAGCCACGATTGGATGGAATGTGGATTGGCCACTGGCCACCGCCTTCGAGATGGCATATGCAAGAACCGCCTGTGTGTTCTGCGATGTGGCAGCGCTTGTGCCGCAATGCAAAGTGGATGATCGTAGTAGGGACAAAAGGGCGGTTATAGGCGCCTGAGGATATGTGAGTAATCGGTGAAATTCCAGAGGTATATACTTCCGAACAAAGATGCTACTCACAACCACTGGACAATGCTGCGCAGGATATTTGAGCGATCGACGCACTGTTCAATAGTGTTCAATAAGCTTGGGGATCCAGCATAGTGATGTGGTTAAGTATGCTATCTTCTTGAATATACGTGAGTACGTGCTGTGATCGATCGTAAAGGTGTGAACAGTTATAGACACCTAAAGATCTATTGTTAATGAGTCAGAGAATTGACATAAAGTTATTGAATATGATACTGAAGACATTTTAGGGGCAAAGTTTGAACCAGGTCAATTTCACCACGTACGCAGATTGAAGTCATCAGCTCAACACCTCCCACAGCTTCAGCACGCGTCTCTCCACTTCTGGATCCTCCAAATGAGCTGGATGGAGACGCATTCTGAGGAAGCACGGATCGGAAGGCTGGAGCTGTGTTTTTTCCATATCCTCTCGACGTTGTGCACAAGGCCGCCCATCTGAACAAGAAGAGGTTTTGTATACAGGCGAGGGAGCGATCGAGGCACAACGGTCTGCCTTTATTGAGATCGAGCAATCTGGCCTTGGCGGATACCTCATCGTACAGAGGTTGTCAAAACGAAAGAATTGCTGTGGAGTTGAAAAGCCCGGTAACAGGGTGTCTTGAGCAAGAGTTACCCGAGTATACGTTGTGTTGTAGTATTGTATCTTGGCGATCCTAAACGACGAGAATAAGCCCATCGGGCTAAGTGGTGATATAGTACCCTTAGTGCAACGTTATTAAGACATGATACGCATTAGCTTGCTCAGCACCAGGGACTTACTCGTCGCAAATGTTGTTGATACGTCGTCTTTATCCATGACCTCGCACCACCACTGATGGCTGTTACTAGGTCCGCAATTTTATAAAATTTCGGAAGCTTGCTCCAATCTATATTCGTCTTATGTTCGGCTCCCAGAACCCCTTCACACTTGTGTCACCGGGGATCGTCATCAGAATGCTATGGCGAATAGTAGAGAGCATATCACGTACCACGTAAGAGCAAATAAAACTTGCCGGACCCTGCTCCTGTTGCAACAGCGTATTATCCTCCAACAGCCCCTCTACAACATCTAGTGCACCAGGACCTGCAGTTACGAAAAGACGTATTCCAGGCGTGAACGACATCCGGATGTGATCGGGTTGCAGTCGAGTTGCCGCCACAGCGATAGCCACCATCTCACCAGGTGAGTCTTGAAGAGAAGAATCCTTTGCAGACCTGGATCGCCGAAGTTCGAGGTGAGGTTGAATCGGAGTGTGGCGCTCCCCCAGTACTTCTAAGGATGAATATTCGTTAATGTGGCGCGCCGGCCATAGTGCTCGATCTAATGATCTGAAGCTCATAGATGGGCTATCCAGAGATATAAGTGTCGTTGAAGGGGAATTACGCATGGTAGGCTATGGATGTGTGGACGAAAGGGAGGCAGCGGTGTACGCGCCACATTGCAAGACGTTCCGGTGTCTGGCTGTGCCCTTGAGCAGCAGCAATATGCCAGCAATTATACTCCGTATCCGAGACAATAGCTGGTTCACAACGAGCGTGTTATAGGCGTGATGCTGTACATAGGTGCTTGAGCGACGGAGACATTTGCGAAATACAAGGAATCCACGCACCTCTGATGATGCCTTCAGGGTTGATTGAATTATCATGATATACGTGCCTAAAAGGTGGTCTTCATTGGCATTCAAGGTACTGTAGGATCCAAGCTCGTTTATCGCTACATACCTTTCGTGCACGGCCGAAACCAATGGAGTGAGCGACAGGCAGCATAAGTAACGGTAATGCCGTGCCCAAGCCGCCGTGAGTTGAAGTTCATGGCTACACTTGCCACTGAGTTCAGTTCAACACGGTATCATCACACAAACAGTGCAGTTGACGGTAGCAGACGTCGCGACATGACGGTCGGTGGCCAAGATCTCGAGGCGCGAAGTTCGAACCAACGGCATCTTGATGGCCGACTCACCGCCACATTTGGATAGGTGGCGGGATAGCGCCCTGAAGTTCCCGATCTTCACCCGACTTCGGTCTTCAACCAGAACAACCACTTACATGCGCACTCGTGTCGACAAGTATTGCCTCTTCATCAACTTCACGTATACGCAGCGCTACATCATCCAAAGTTGTCGTTACACGAACACCCGCGATGTTGTACCTGGACGGAGATTACCAATGACCAGAGAACATCCTTGCGCTCCTATGCAGTGAGCTGGCAATGTCCTCCGCTCTGCCGCCAACTAGGGCTCGAATGTCATTAGGCTGCCTTTACTCATGGATGACACAGGGCCAGTCTATCTGGAGGTGCAAACTCGTGGATGAGGGAATGTTGCTGCTGGTGTCCGGTGAATTATCATTTTTCTCCTTTCGAGAAGTTCATCTCACTCTTCTATGGACCCCACCTTTGCTACCCGCCAGAGATTTTATCTCATAGAATGTCTTCTAGGTTGTGTCCAACGATTCAACGCGGCGTAGGATCCACCATCGAGAACCCCTGGCAAAGCCTTCGGTTCACGGTGTTTGACCCTACGTCGTACTTGAGAATCGATCTCTTCGATTTGTGAATGGGTATCTTCCCCAAGTCCATGCCCGTCAGCAACTCCGGTAGAACCTTCATGCAATCTCTCACCGATGGAAGCAGCGACATGCCAGCGACATGCGTGAGACGCGCAGCTGCAGACACCGCGATGGAATTCTTCATGCGCCTGCTTAACAACATGCGAAGCCCAGACTTTGTGATCGTGAGATCTCTGCTCCTGCATACAGTCTACTAGTCATGGTGTATGGCGGACCTACTCATGCCAACATGCTATGAGGGAGAATACACATATTCGTTTTTAGATTCCGTTACTGCAAAACTACAAGACGTATTCGGGATCCTTGACTGTACGTGCTGTTATCAGGTACGTTTCTTATGTTCATCCAAGTATATATGACTGACACGAGCCCAATTACCGCGACCGGCAGATTACAACGTGTTCCTAAGTTGCTTACTCTCCGCACGACCCGTCACCGGTACTTTCTCAAGTGTCTATCGCGGCTATCTATACTGCTTTCGGCAGTTATATCGTCGATGTGTATCATGCTCGTGCCCAAAGTCTTGAATGTAAGAAGTCTTCTTGTGCATCTCCGTCAGGTTTCTGATAGCGTCTCATAATTTCAACGACGTCGCAGACAGCGTCTGCTATGTGCCTCCCATTAACACGAGTATCAACTACGTAGGTATCCCGGTCACGCCTGACGGCATTGCTTACTTTCGCGCTTCTGGCTTACAGCCCAACAAACTCGGTACCCCTTCTTCGGGCATCACGTTCACTGCTCGGAGGCGAAAATGTCGGGCGTTTGTCAAATAACGTTGTTTAGCGGTAAGTTTCTGAATGGTGAGTAAGACGATGATTTCACCACTGACGCGGGTTTATGTACAGCTGAGGTGGTGAATTGTCTCGGATGCAGATTGTACAGTACAACATGGGAAACAATGAACACGACGCTTAATATCCCGCCAATGTGATATCTGCTTATTCGCGGCTGACCATCCCATCTTCGACAATGCTCTTTGCCAAACGCGGATCGAATTCCTTAGGCGCATCGCTCATGATGATACCCACCCGCATGTGGACCAGCAGTCCAGAAACGAGTACTCCAGCGCATGTATCTCGGCTTCTCGCTTCACTCAAGCTAACCGTTCCTACAGAACTCTCAGTCTACAACGACTCCAAGTTCGCGACATGCCCAAACTCGTAAGTAGTAGATTTCGAGCTAGGCGCCTATTGATCAAAATTATCAGTAGTGGCAAGATCTATCGATGATAGGCCCAGACCACTTACAAGTACGATGGGCCTATGTACTCCCATAGGGAGAATCGATTATCGCGCTAACTCCAATTTGAAGATCAATACTTATCAAAACGTTAAAATCAACGGTTGGCCCTGACTGACGTTGCCCCGCGCAAAATTTGAGGTTTGTCCGCCCTCCACGGTCCAGGGAATCACCGTGTTCGTTCGGATTTGGAGTTATTTCAGGTACGAGGGTGCTAACCAGAGAAATTGTCAGCAATATGAGGCTTGGCTGCGATCTGTTGTTACAGCATGGCTATCGTTGAGGCCATATACACTCGTCCGAGCATAGGCCAAACTTCGCACACTTGCCACGCGGTTTTTTTGAAGGCCAGGGTTTCTGTCGTACTCGATGCCGACTCTACTCATTTATCCACGACCAGCGGTCCTTCTAGGCGCGTACTTTGTGTTGCGGTGCGCCGTCCATAGCCGGTCTAGACTCTAGAAGCTCGACTTTCACTTCACTGAACGTTTTTAGGGTCGTACAACACAAGTCCCATGTTTGATGCATTGTGACGACAATGTGTGCACACCGCCAAGTAGCTCCGCCCGCTTTGACTCATGTGTTGTCGTCACAGGCTTTGTTCTTGCACAGGACGAGCTCAACAGGGTAAATGCACTTTACAACCCTCTATGATGCGCGTTACATTCATCCTCCGCTTTCTCACAGATATCGGAATTGCGTCGTGCCACTGACTGTTTGTTGGCAGTTGAAACGACGACCACGGGGGCAACTCTCGCATCGGAGGGAAACCCTCTCACAACAATTTATGAGTATGCGCGTTCATCAGCGGCTCTCCGCCCTTACGACCACAAAGTGGGTCAATCTATTGGCCATGTTCGCTGCTAACGCGGTGATGAGGTCACGTTGTCGATGATAGCTTACATGGGAAGGTTAATAGTGAGTTGACCGTCATTCGATGTCATTTAATGACTTTAGCTAAAGCAAGTAAGACAGACGAATGCCTGATACACTATCCCATGCTGAACATATACTGGTAAGCCCATCGATGTTTTTTTTGCCTCGAGTTCTTGGCACTCATACCCATGTCAGAGAAATTTCATTGTTTTTGTGCGACGGCGGCTGGGTGGCGTCCGCAGGAATACAGGTCCGGCTCGGTGCGCAGGTTCAAAAACA
The DNA here is from genome assembly GCA_037042295.1 of Irpex sp. Y119-03. Lineage (NCBI taxonomy): Eukaryota > Fungi > Basidiomycota > Agaricomycetes > Polyporales > Irpicaceae > Irpex > Irpex sp. Y119-03. Next base: position 18,474 of record JAXQKB010000126.1, on the reverse strand, counting down.
CGCTGTTGATCCGCTGCCAGGCGCTGGAGGTGAGGAGCCCATCAACGGGGCTTGCCGCCACCTCGTGCCTGACATATGCAATCTCGCTGCTTTTCTTTGTCCTCACAATCAATGGTTGCGAGCTCATTTCCTCGTCGTCATCTCCATGCTATGTGCCACGCCATGTTTGCATTCTCATCGACATCGCTCATCCCTCACCGTCGTGCAATCGCCACGTTCCAGGGTACAACATCGCTCGGCGGGGCGATGCGCGACCGCCAATCCCGAATGTTTTTATCCCGTTAAGCATAAGCGCATCAAAGTTGGGGGTACGTATTATTCACATCACCACGCCGGCGGTGTGCCTGCCTTGCCCATCCTGGAAGCCCAGATGGTGGCTACTCCCGCGGCAGGCGCCGCCACTCACGCTCATACGCCGGTCATTAGTCAAGCTGCAAGCGCTGGGGTCGCCAGTTGAAGCATATGCATGAGTATTGACGTGATTGGGTGAGTTGTGCCATGTCATTTGTCCGCGGAGTATTGACAGCCTAGGCTTCCCCAATACAGACCTCAACCCTAACGGCCCTAATTATCAGATTTTCGGGGTGCTTACGATGAAAAAGCCTCGCCTGCACGCGTCTGAACCTCACGTTCCCATCGTCTCGACGGAGCAATCCTCTGGCGCATCTCATGTTACGCGTTCTAGCCAATCGGCGGGACCGCGAGCCAAGACGGCGACGTGTCAAATTCACTTTTTTCTTTCATCTCGTTAGTCGCATCGTTACTTGAATGCCGCGTCCTCAGCGGTGTTACGTAGGATGACCATGAGGCACAGGCATTTCTCTGCGGTATAAAATGGAGTTCGTCTCCTTCTAAACTCGATCCGTGTCTCCACCCGCCATCCTTTGTACAGACTTTCTCCTCACCTGCCCCGCCAGCGCCCCTCGTCGTACATACGCGTAGTCGTACCACCCTCCACTACCCCTTCACATATCACAACACTTCGACTTCTTTCAAGATGTTCCGCTCTCTCTTCCACCTCTTTTTCATCTTCGCCCTCGTCATCTCCGTCCTGGGTGCGGCAGTGCCTCGTGAAGGAGATGAGATCGAAGCAGACTCTGAAGTTCTCGAGAAACGCCTTCAAGTTTCGGGCACCCACTCTGGAGACAGTCAGTATACTCTACCCTTTGTTCGAGCGAGTACTGTGACTAACAACCTGTTCTGACCATAGTGACCTTCTACGACGTTGGTCTTGGCGCCTGTGGTCATACCAACCACGATAGCGAGCTTGTCGCCGCGGTTTCTCACACAATGTTCGACCAATTCCCGTACGTACTTAAAGTTACCGATATCGAGGTACATGATCCTCATAATACTCTGTTTCTTTATTGTCAGTGGCTACAAGGGCGGGAACCCGAACAACAACCCTGTCTGCGGCAAGCACATCAAGATCAATTGTATGTCTTTACTGTATTTCTTACTTTGACACCCGAGCGCTCATATCGTGTTCTCCAGACCAAGGCAAATCCGTAACAGTCAAAGTCGTCGACCGCTGCCCTGGCTGTGCCACCGGCTCGCTTGACCTCTCGCCCACTGCCTTCTCCAAACTTGCAAGCAAGTCCGTCGGTCGTCTGCACAACGTCAAGTGGACGTTCCAGTAAACGTCTCACACCTCGAGATACAACACGCTCTTCGAGGATTATCCGCATATTTATTGGATCTCGGGACTTGGTTCGGGATCGACACACTGGCGGGCTAGACGCCCTTTCTGTCCTCCCCTCCCTCCCTCGCTTATATCCGTTTTGTATTCCGCTCTTCGCTTCCGCTTTCTCCACGACATACTACCACGTCACGTCTTCCCTCTGCAGGACCATCAGAGGAGCCACCACCACCCATGTATTCAGTCAAGGCGACGACGACACCCACCCATAGACGAAGGAAGCCTACTCTATTCGGTTCCGGACCTCTAAGCTGCGCTCAGAGGATCGAGTAGCGCTTCCCTCACGAAAAGACTTCGTGTTATGTATCCTTATCCCTACCTCCACCCTCGTGTCATACTATTGTACTCACCACGCCAAGCTACCCATAGATAGATAGACGAAAAGAAAGCGTGTTGTAAACCTTCTACTTCCCCTCTACGACGCTCGATCGCGTTCGTATTCCCCAGGGTTTTCTTGTATACATACGTAGTACTACTACTGTACCTCTGGCCTCTTGTACTCGTGTATTATCTGCCTTTAGGGCGTATACGGAGCATGAATGAAACGAAGTGACCTCACATTCCGCATGAGACCGGACGGATTTGGTGCTCGATCTCAACATCAAGCTGCAGGCAATTTAGCCTGCTCAACACACTTGATGAGACGCTATGCAAAGCTCGCGACGAAATAACTTAGTGTTCAATTGGGTATACAGTAGAATACATAGATACTACGATGGTTACACATTACACAACTAAGAGCCGATAACAGTAGCACAACAACAGAAGCTACGAACGCGTGGTGTGACAGAAAGAACAGAATACAAGACGAATAACGGGATGCAGAGCGGGATGACAGTGAACGAGAGCAACACCAAGATTATAATGATAGAACGAGAAGGAAAACCAACCAGAGCAATAAATGCGACCACAACATAACAACAGACCAGCTGAACGGGATACTGAAGACAGCCAGTGTCATCAGCCTCCAGCTCAGTGCTTTTCACCGGCCTCACGCATCCAACTCATCGCTCGAATCAACCCTCCTCAGCCCCAACTCCCCCCTCTTCAAACGAATCAACATCCCACCCACAGCCTCCTGCTCAAGGCTATGCACGCCCTGGCTAAACTCCGCGTGAATCACTCGCCTTGCATTGACCTTCTCCAACACCATCTTCACCTCCGAGTCATCCTCCCCATCGGCATCAGCCTCCCCTATGCCCTCGCTGAAGGCCGCGCCGGACTCGCCAAACGACGATGAGGAGATGCTGGAGAGGAAGCTGAACGTGGCGCTGACAGGACTGGCGGGTGGAGACCCATTCGACGAGGCGACGCTCTTGACGCTCTTGATACTGCTGCTCGAGTTTGTTCGCGTAAAGATGCTTAAGCGAGACTTGAGGAGCCTCGTCAACGAGGAGGGGTCGATGATAGGGCTTCGAATGTCCAAGAGGCGGCTCGCCGTCTTGGCACTGACATCGACCTCGGCTTCGGGGGTAGAGTCCGCCGGTTCATCATGCTCGTCATGCTCGTCTGGCACCCAATGGCTCTCCAGGATCTTCCGGCGCACGCTTTCGTGCTGCTCGGGAGTGGTCGGGCTGAAGATATTAACACAAAAGTCCAAGGCCTTCTGCACCTCATCTTCGGATAGCTTCTTGCCCATATCTGCACCACCCTGGATGACTGATTAAAGTGCAGCGTCAGTCAAGAAGCATCATGAGGCGAGTACAACGATACATACCGGGACGGAAGAAGTCAAAGGCTTTATCGAAGTTGTCTTCGTCGATATCGGCTAGTATATTCTCTGACTGCGAGCGAATCTGCTTGTATGCGCTCAGAACGACGACTAAAAACCTAAATATACGTCATGCGCGTCAGCCCCCGCTCGCTAAGCACTCAATGACCGAGACGAACCTTGTGTACGAGATAGCCACACGTTTCGTGTGATACAACGCAGCGTCGCGCTCCTCACAGTCTCCCCGCAAACTTGCTGCAATAGTGGCAGCGGCTGAGATAGCTCCAGTCATAGCGAGGTGCACACCCGAAGAGAAGAACGGGTCGATGAATGCTAAACACGAACACGATTTAGACTATCACTCAAGCTTCTCGAAATCTCGAAACTGCGAAACATACCTCCAGCGTCACCAACCAGCCTCCAACCTTCTCCTGCGTAGCTATCCGCGCTGTAGCTAAAGTCGCTGGCACTCCTCGCCGCAGGGGCCTCCCCGTTCTCGTCGCACACTTTCACCAACTCAGCCTCGTCGCCCATGAGCTCCTGCACACCAGGTGCAAGGTGCAAGAACGTGAGATACTTGTCTGCGAGGGTGGCATGGTGTCTGGATTGGTTGGAAGGCACGGAAGCGAACGACGCTGGGAGTGGCGCAGAAGTAGCAGACGAGGCAGCCCTGGAACGAACGCCGAGTTGTGTCTGTTCCATGACAATTCCGACAGAGGTTAGACCGTTCCGCAAGGGGATGAACCAAGCCCATCCAGATTCATCTGTGGATTAAGCATTAAAGACTGCGGCGTGTGTGGAGTTGAGAGATGTCATGTACCGCTTAACGCTTCGAAGAATGGTGCGTTCTCCCTGGAGGTACCTTTACCGTACATACCAGTACCTCTCCAATAACCCCAAACAGCAACGTTCTTCAGAGACTGGTTGTATTTTCGATTTTTCAGATATCTAAAACGACGATCTCGTTAGTACTCAAGATACCCATTAACCTGCTTGAGCAGAACTTGAATTAAACATACTTCGTACTCAACAACCCATTCCTTCCACTCGCGTCCACCAGGTAGTCGAACTCGATTTCGCCCTTCTTCCCATCTGACCTTGCATATGTGGCCTTGTAGGGACGTCCCAGCCCTTCGATGTCATTGAATCCAAATCGTACGCCAGTACCTTCCGTCCCCGAGCGCGTCGAACTGGACCGACTTCTCGAGCCACTAAAACCCCAGAATGAATGCGCGGAGGAAGGAGACGGGGGAATGTCGGAGGGAGTGAGTTCGTCCGTAGACGGGAAAAACTCTAGTGAGTCGACTCTTGTCTGCGTGAATACTTGAGCGCCACTTTCAGCAGCGTGCTCTAGGAGCAGATTGTCAAATTCCGAGCGTGAGACGTTCCACGAGCTGTTCTCCGACCCGAGAGCGACGAAGTCGGTATCTGTCCAAGAATGAGTATTTGATATGACAAGGATGAAATAGCCAATATCAAACGTACATCCTTCACGCATATATTGATTGAATTTAATCGCCGACCCAGGCTACGTTGTTATTCGAAGTCAATTAAGCTGCATGAAATTAATTCGTATTGCATAAGATGTAGACGAACCTTTCTAGCGAAGCCATACCCGGCTACCTTTTCTTCCGCATCGATGAAGCGGAGGAAATGTCTCACAGAAGGGAGGAGAGACTCGCCAATGTGGTATCTGATAAGAAGGTTGTTAGTATTTGGTACAAAAACAAATATAAAAGCAAGAAGACGAGATGGGCGTATGTGTAACAATATGTGTGCGAGATCCAAGGTTATTGTGATGGTGTGAAGATGGTAGAGTGGCGAGAACTCGGAGATAAAGGCTTTAAGATAAGCATGTACTTAGATCGCCGGGGACGAGTCGGACGACTGACATGAGGCAAGAGACAAGGTCACGAAGGAAGAAGACATAGAAGCCGATAAGTCAAATGGACAGGTCAACGCCAATCTTGCAACCTGACACAGCCGCAAACGTCCGACAACACTCAATCCACCATCGAAGGGACGACAGATATCGCGACAAGGAGACGAGTACCGCGATAATGAGATATATGAGTCGAATGAGACTTACCTTGGAAACTTGGACAAGTCGAGCAGGACGACATCGATGCCATCTCTTGCGAGTGCAGCGGCGGTGTAGCTTCCAGCTGGGCCGCCACCAACAACGAGAACCTGTGCGCGCTGAGGAGAGGAAATCAGGACGTGTATGTGTAGGATATCAAGAAACCTACGGCAGGGATTTCAGACGCATTAAAGGGAGACATTTTATAGTTGGTAGACGTTGGCGGCGGGATGCCTCCGACAGAAAATTCAGAGGGTGAGGACGACGTCGACGACGGCGACGACAACGGCGTATTGAGAGGTGGATGTGAAGGACGATGACGACGATGGTGGTTCAGATGAGAGAGAGATAAGAGAAATGAGGGAGCTCGAGGTGACTGAGCTAGTCACACTCTCGAGGAGCGATGTTTATATTAGCTGCGGCGTGACATTCGGGTCGAAATCGGACCCTCGACTCAGCGACGGTTCAATAACGTTCAGTATCAGCTCGGCTTGACAGTACTCAAACATCAGAAGTTTCTCGTTTGCAAAGTCTGTCCAGCTAAACGGCAGACCTCAGCCAAAGCCAATAGAAAGTTTAAGGCGTTTCTACTCACCTGCCAGGTTCGGTTCGTGGACATAATAATCTAGATCGAGCTGCTTCTCCCGCCCATCTTCTAGTTCGCATTCTGCGTCAGATCGACAGCATTTTCATCTTACTTCCTGGGTCGGCCGACGTCACTGCCAATCGCTGCCTCCAGATCCAAGGTGCAGAAATTCGCCAGGAACCTGCTGGCCATGGGAGAACGGCACGGCCATAAGATGGGAGGCCTTTTAATCGTTTCCCCCTCCACCGTCCTGAACGGATCTGCAGAATACCGTGCATACATCTAGGAAATGTCAGCACAATCTGGAGGAACAGTCTCAACGAACGCGTCTCGATTTGACGTCTCGGAAAACTCACTCTCCGGGAAAGTCGGAACTCTAAACTGGGCAGAATCGAGCCACTGGTTCGCCAGCACTTGACGTGGAGTTAGTTTATGAAGATGGCCCCAAAACACCCCGAGAGAAGACTGACCAGTTCCAAGAAGCTGGGCTGTCACGGCGGTGGTATGTGACCAAGTCCAGCGGCGCCGGTGCATACGCCGCCTGTAATTGGTCGAACGCCACAATGGGCTTGCTTAGTCATTAGACACAATAGGACCAAATAATTTGCGCGCTTGCCAAAGTGTCTTCACGTTCAATTTCTACATCACGCTGAGCAAGGTGTCCTGAACTACGGTTGCTGTAATCTCACGGTATCTCGAATGTTATGCTGTTAAGATGACTCTGTAGGTGTTTGATCAATACCAGGAGTACTTAAACTTCAAATAGCTTCCGAAGAAGAATCGTTGAAAGTGATATAGTGCTACAAATCTAGCTGTATCAACGTAAATTACTGGGTGCACCTTTCTGTGGAGGTGAGGCGTCGTAGCTCTTTACAAAGCACTCCATATCGCTTAAGTACTAGCCATACTAACATCTCGCCGCTGTTCAGACTCTCCGATATGCTCAAGCGCGTTACCAACACTGTCTGCACCACTAAGCCGCCTCAGCTAACCGGAGCAACTCCTGCGTTGCTTTAGCTATACCAAGGTGTACCCTTCTGCTGAGGTCAGGTGTTTGGATCTTTTTACAGCGCATAAGCCATGCTGATTACTCGCCACTGTCTAGAATGCTTTACCAAATTGCTCAACCGCCGTAGCACACATGCGTCAGTGCTCCCAAACCATCCGAATTAACACCTATATTGCTTAACCACGAGGCTAAGCCACAAAATGATATCGTCCTTTATTGCGAGTCTCCGGAGGTGTGCCACACCGGTGGAGACCATGCGCAACTTTTCAAAATACGATCAAAGTCTCCAGGTGAGTTCGTACGTATACAGACAACTTATCGTATATTCATTACTCTTTCATACGTTGGCATGATGAACATCGACAGGTTTGCTCCAGATCGGATACTGGGGCTCGAGTTCTCGCGCTTGGGGCTCGCACGAGCTCTCGACAGACGAGCTTTGTACTCTGAATTTTGCTCCAAACCTCTCCAGTCCTCTGGAACAAGCGTGCTATTCTTCCCAAGGCCGCATTGGAACTTTAGACCCGACGACGAACTCCTTCACGAATCTACCGAGTCTTCCAGCTGCGGAGAATCGACGTCCAAATAACGAGCGTGCGCACACGCATGCTTCAAGCGTACAGTGACCAAACGCCCAACTTCCTGCGTCACACGTTGCTTGCGACTTGCGCTCTTGCACACGATGACTAAGCTGCTCTTGCAAGGGAATCGAAGCATGTCATCGTGATGCCTCGCCCTGGTACCAGACTGGTCTCTCGGTTTCCGCACTTTCGCTTTTCGTTCTTCATCTTGTGAGCACCAAAAGCGAGTCTTGTGGCCTGTATGAAGAGCCTCGTGATCCTTCACCCTACAGCAGTGAGGTAAGCATCGTCCTCCGAGTTCCCGTATCGGTCGAGGTATCATTGCTCACTTGAACCTGTATCCAGACACCTTCCATATCTCCGTTGCAACCGCCTGCACAAGCTCCTGATCAGACTGGCATTGTGTATCTGAACCCGCTGCTATCACATAGCCTCCATTGAACAAAGAGACCTCTCCCTTCATCTCCTCTCGTACAGCGGCCATGAGTGCATCTCTATCTTCGTACACGACAAGTTCGGCAGCCTCCGAGTCTTCCTGACCTAGGCGTTCAATCTTGCGCTTGGCCATGCTCCGCCGCCCTTGCTCGCGGCACTGCTCACAAGTCTTGAACGGATAAGAAGAGGACGGGAGGATGCGATTGCATCGAATTCTGGAGCAAACTCTGGAAGAGGGCATGGGTTGAGGGTGGAGGATAGGGTAGGTGAGAAAGCTTCTTTTATGTTATTACTCGCATTGGCACAATGGCCTTGGCCCATCAGGGTATATTGTGGCCATGGCCATATTCAGGGCGCGACACGAAATGGCCACCTCTCCATCAGATTGTTATGATATGCATTGTGTAGTATTTAATAGACATGTTGCGTGTCAAGTCTACTGCGAGAGTGACGATCCACGATAGGAAAGCAGCGTGGGAAGGCGTTCTAGCACGAAAGTTGCCTGAACGGGAAAATAATTGGAGGTCTTCCTGTTCAAAAATAATCCCGTGGTATTTTCCTTGATCATAGCATGTTGTACAGCTCTTTGATGCACGTAGAGTGACACTGCTGATGTGTTATTCTGACTTCTACGTTCTCATGTTTGTTTGAAGCAGAGCCTGAGCCACTTGCGGCGAGCCGGGCGTTGCCGGCGTAAGCCTGTTGAACAGATACAACGTCATCGATAACAATTCTGCCCGTGCCTCACAGTGGCTACAGTAGCCAATGATCCTCTTTCACTCCCACTATATATAGCACAGTTATATACTCGTCATGAGTACTTCACAGTTACACCCCCACGTTCACCACATCCACCATGTCCTCCCTCCACGGCGAAACCGTCTCTGAAGCCACCAAACCCGTCGAGGTCCCCCACCCCGACAACCTGCCCGACTCCGCGAGAGACCCCGAGAAAGCTGCACTCGTCCTCGAGAAACTTGTAGATCATAGTGCGGAGCATGAGAATGTCCAGCATGGCATACATGCGCCCATACACAAGCTGATGAGCTTGCCTGTGGTGCAGAAGCTCATACCGGGCATCGAAGACTTTGCGAGTAGTTATCATGTAGGAAACTACGTGCAGATGAGGGGGAGCAAGGAGAGGTTCTTTGAGAGCATGCCGATCTATCCTAGGTACGTGCCTTACGCGATCAAACAATGTTGAGTGTACAGATGCATTACTGTTTCCTTAAGGCTAGGAATGCATTTGTTGTTCTACGGCGGCGCGCAGATCAAGCTGCTGCACAACCAATCCGTAGAAAGTGTCCTGAAGAATCTTTCCATACGCGTACGTCTTTTTCCTCTACTATAGTCTCCCAATTACAGCCTTCTCTCATCGCCACCGCCATCAGCAAGGAAAGAATTATGATGCTCCCGAATCAGTCAAGAACATCCCTTCCTTCATCGATACATATGCAATCCAAACCGACGAACTCCTCGAACCTGATATCACGAAGTACAACTCCTTCAACGAGTTCTTCTTCCGCAAGCTCAAGGACGGCGCACGACCCATACAGAATGAGGAAGACCCGAAGCAGGTGTGCTCGGCTGCGGATAGCAGGCTGACAGTATTTGAGAGTGTGTCTTTGGCGAAGCAGTTTTGGTGAGCTACAAGCACTGACTGGTAGATATCAAGAGGCTAACATGGGACGTGTAGGATAAAGGGAAATAACTTCGACATCCCTTCCCTACTCGGCGTGGCCCCCGAATCCGACACAGCCACACAGTTCTCCGAAGCAAGTCTCGCAGTATTTCGGTACGTCCGCGATCCCTTCATCCTACACGTTCTGTAGAACAGGAAGCTCACGCGCATACACCCGCTCACAGACTCGCCCCAGCGGACTACCACCGCTTCCACACACCCCTCGACCTAACCCTCACCTCCACCACCGATATCCCCGGTCAATACTACACCGTCAATCCGCAAGCAGTGAACGAATCCGGTTTCGACGTCTTCACGTCTAACAAACGTTCCATCCTCTACGCCACGCATACACCTTCGGGTACACCTATTGCGTACGTCGCTATTGGCGCGATGCTCGTTGGGAGTATTGAGTGGACGAAGAAGGAGGGAGAGCAGGTGAAGAGGGGCGAGGAGCTGGGGTACTTTAAGTATGGTGGGAGTACGGTGGTCGTGCTGTTCCCGAAGGGATTTATGAGTCTCGATGAGGACTTGGTGGAGAATTCGAAGAAGCCGATTGAGACGTTGATGAAGGTGCGTGGATTTCTTCTTGGTACGATGCACCGTAGATTGAGATGAGCTGACGGATGTTTGTGTAGGTCGGATATTCGTTGGGCAAGATCAATTAATGTTCTGAGTAAGGGTAAGAGAGTTTGGACGCGGACTCTAGAATTCAAAGTACAATGTATCATATGTAACAGCCCGTCGATGGAATATATTGCACACCATCAATTCATTCTTCATACTCTGGCGGGAGTTTGTCAAACTCTGAACGCCGGACACCATGCCCACTAAGCCAACTGCTCATCGACATCACACGTAGTTCAATGGTTCTTCAACTTGTTCACATTAACTAACCCTCTAGGTTGGGTCGAAGTGTACATTCTAGATACAGCATGATATAGCACAACACTTCTAGCATGAACGCCATGACCCAAAGCACGGCGTCCACTCGATACAACAGTGAAGCCACCAATACACCGACGCTCGTCGTCTAGTCTCTCAGAGACTGTGGCGATGAGCGAATAAGTTATGCACTAGAACGTACACACTATACCCGTAGGGGATGATGCGCAAGTACGAGTCTCGGTAAAGCTCCTAGTCCTTCAGACGCACAGCAATCCCTCGGGGATGCGTGGGCCTAAGGAGAACGACTAGGCGTTCGAGCTTTAACGTCGACAGGCGTTGTCTATAGTGTGATGGCGGTGGTGAATGTGGTGGAATAAATAGGGGGGGGGTAGTCGATACAGTTGACGATGTCGGGGGTAGGGATACAGCGTGGGCGGAAGGTCGTTGGACGAGGGAGTGAATCGGAGTAGGAGAGGGGTGACGGTGACGGTAGGTATGAAGAGAATGGAGGAGAGAGGAGAGGGTCAAGATCGCTTAGTTGTTGAACGACCAAGTGACACCCTCAAGACGGCCGATCTCGAAGGCGGCGAGCTTAGAGAAGGCGGCGGGGGAAAAGTCCAAGTCCCACTTGGCGCAGCCGACGCAACGGTCGGTGATCTTGACGGTGACGGACTTGCCCTTGTCTAAAGGAGGAAGTGGGTATGTAAGCGGGGTGTGTTAGGTGTCAAGGGAAGAGATGGAAGACGTACAGTGGGCGGTGACGCTCTTGCCACAGATGGGATTGTGGTTGGGGTTACCACCGGAGTAGCCACTATATAAGAATTAAGGAGAGTGAGCGAGTGGTTTCATGAAGGATGGGAGGGAAGCGGGCTTACGGGAAGCTGTCGTACAACAAGTGGGAGACGGCGGCGATGTACTCGGAGTCGTTGTTGGTAACACCACAGGCAGTCAAACCGGTTGCATAGTAGGTACCTTCACCGGTGTGCTTGCCGGGAACAGCGAGGGAGAAAGCAGAAGCAGCCATGGAGGCGACGAGGAGAGCCTTGGAGAAGAACATGCTGAATGAATGGAAGTTCTTGGGAGCGTTGACAAGAAGACGAGTAGCTTCGAAAGAGTGCGAGTAACGACGGGTGTGTCGAAAAAGTGAACGGCTAGGCGGAATGGAGGCCTGTATGTGAGGGAAGGGTACTCGAGTGAACGCTGCAAGAACGTAAGGAATTGAACCACGTATCTCTCGTGGCCTTTATATGTGTGCGGCGCGTCAACGATTTTTCATGGCGAGGCTGGAGTTTGAGTGGACGTTTGCGCCAGTGTGTGCAAGATGATGGTATGATCGGGGGCATGATCGGGCGACGGAGGTAGATTACTGAAAAGGGGCATGCACCCTCGGAGAATCCTGGCGAAAATCATTTTCGGGATAATGAAACATGCCGTTGTGAAGCACATGCTGGACACATATCGCTTGGCAGTATTCTGCGGTACCGAGACCGTTTCCATGCAGGCACCCATAGTGTGGCGTTCACTTACGCATCGCGTCGTCTCGTCGAAAATGTTGAAACTTCAGCATACACAAAAATACTTTGAGTCTTGGCATAAAACGCTTGCATCGTTCTAGAGGGTAAAATATTGGATCGCTGGTTGTGTAAGTAGAAGTCGATAGAGGGAAATACCGCATGAATGGATCGTCTCGATAGTGAGAACTTATGCGCACCAATTGATGTTATTGTGTGTTGCGCGTGGGCTACCCAGCTGCGATAAGTATTTCACCATCAGCGTTCGTGTAGACAGAGAATGCAAATTATCTCTCACCCTCATAATTTGGATTGTAGACGTGTACCTGGAACTGACAAGGCACAAGCATGCCAGCCGTATTCGGCCAACAGTGGGGACTCCCCTCCCTCGATGTTATCACGGCTAAGCTCTAAGACATCAAGGCACCACCACATTCCCCGGGCTTGCCAGCTGTGCCTCCCGCGAAGTCTATCACCGCTGCAATCACTCTACCATAGCAACATACACACCTTATAGCTAATCGCCCTCGTAGCAGATCTCTGGACGTTGCTCATCTTCCACTTCGCATAGTTAACAACAACCAGGAAGCTCATGAACGCGCCAAGGGACTCTGCTCAACAAATTTGCACTTGACATGTCAGAATCGCACCATGAGCGCCTTCCTTAGGAATTGGGGTACTTTGCCTTTCGTTAGGCCATAAATCTAGACCGGTACCGTCTCTCCAATCGCCCAAGGGTTGATGTCACCAGTACCGGCGAGTTTCCGTACACTATTGAGAGGTTCGCCTTTGAAAGACTCTGGACTTCGGACGTGTATGGGGGGGGGGCAGGTTTTGTCGACAGAGCGTGACACTGCATGGCTCTAGGCGTTCATGAATATACATCGCCAGTAATCCGTTTTAAACCGCATAAATACAACCTTGCAGGACGGTCAATCTCTGCAGCCAATGAGATGATCCTGCACTCACCACTGGTATTGCAGATACTCCTCGCTCCATCATCAGGCACGCAAACATGTGGCTACCAATGATAAATCTCATGGACATGCTGCATCATGGCGAACGATTTGCAACACCTCCAAAAATACCTGTGGAAATGATAGGCACATGTGCTCGTCCGTGGCCAAGGCCCGGGCTCATGAGCAGGCCAAGCCAAAGCCAGTACTAGTGGGCGTTTTGTGTTCGGTTACTCTGTACAGACAGACCGGTAAGTGTTCGGGACAGGTCCATGCACATAGTGCGCTGGATAATTCTTTTTGGCGAGAATGGATGAAAGGACGAAAAAAAATTCGAGGAAAGGAGGAGCGCCGCAATTGCCGTTTTGGGAAGGCTTCGGCAGTTGCCGCTCCGGCGTTATCTTATGTTATGGCCAGCACTGCGAGAGCAACGACCACCATGACCAAAATGTGACCGACCAATCCAAAAATTCTGCTTACTCCTGTGCTATCACTGCTGTTAAATCTCGTCCTCACGTTGCAAGCCCAGCACGGTATGGGTATTCCTTCCCTATCAGTCGACAGCTTGGTGCTCGGGTCAGTGGTCGAGGTTGGAATTTCTGGAAATATATCCATTCGGCGACGAACTGGTGACGACGGTGAATAAAATGTCTGACAGTCCTCGACTTGACAGTACTGGTAAGCTGCCAGTGGCTCTAGTATCATGGTAGACACCTTTCAGGTTCAGCTGAAACACCGGCAGATGCTGTAGCAGTTGCATACCGGTTGGACTTCGAGAGTCTAAACTGCGCAAGCGAGGGTACGTGGCTGGTTTTTCGGATATAGCGTATGTCGAAAAGTCGGTAATGTTCCTTACACACGGCTCGGAGGCGACATCCTCACTTCCCAACCTCAGTGTACGCGGTAAATCCGTGGACGAGCGAACTCGCGTGCGAGCCAACTTCGGTGGCGCCTTACGTGCTGCATTGGCTTGATGCGCTGCACAGGTGGTTGACTTGAGTCTCTTTCCAGTCGCTCGATGAGAGGAGCGGTGTTCAATGAACAAGCGCATGTGTACGTACCACACGTTGAATGCTAGCGACCCGGGCACACGGAGGTCAGCTATGTACCATGCCACGAAATAATCACTTCTGTACTCACTTCAGGCTTTGGTGATAGGGAAATGCCTTCGAATTTAGTGATAATAACGATAATAACAGGTATGTCACTAGACTGCTTCCCACGATCCGCCCGCTCGACGTTACCTCACACAGGCTGCGCACCGCTCCAACGCATCTTATTCGACGTCGAGAATATCTTCTCTAAACTTCGAATAGCCTGTTGGCGTTAGCCGACACTGCAATGCTGCTGCGACCAGCATTCTTCGGTGCCGCGAACCGCTGTAGTGCACCGACATGTACAGTTGCAGAGAAACCTCAGGCTTCTTAAGCTTAACGCTGTAGATCATTTCGCTCAGTATAAAAGGTGTCACTTTGTGAGGCTTTTGCTCGTCCAGTCCCCAGCTCTTACTTCACCAAAAGCAAACACCTCAACCAACTCTTCACAATGTTCGCTCGTCTTGCTACCTTCTGCGTCGTCATCGCGACCCTCAACCAAGTCGCGTTCACAAGCCCTATTGCTCAGGCTGTAAGTCCAGCACACACGTATACCTCTTTCTACACGCCTCTAATCTAATGCATACATTAGGATGCCGTCAGTAGCTCTGTTCCCACCAGTGTGGGAGAGGTCTCCTCATCCGCTGTCGTACTCCCAACCGACACTTCCTCCTCGGATCTCGTCATCCAAACCACAGACGTCTCCTCTTCCGCTCCCGCGGTAGACCCCGCCAGCGCGACTCCAGACCTTCCCTCCGCGAACGTTACCTCCATCCTCGTCGTTCCCACTGCCACTGATGCACCTTCTTCGCTTCTTGACCCTCAAGCGCCTCCCACCGCCAGCGACATCCCCGCTCCCGATCCCTCGGGTGCCCGTCCTTCCTTCCACCACCGTCCCAGCGGGCTCTCCGCTCATCCCCAGTCGGGCTCCAGGACTTTCAGCCCCATGTCAGTTCCTACTGGTAGCGGTGCCTTTGTCGGAGGCGGATACCCTGGTCCTCATGGTCCTCATGGTCATTGGAGCGCATTCCCTAGTGGTGGACCGCGTAGCGGCGGCTTTGCGCCCTCTGGCTTTAGGAGCCACACCCGCGGTGCCTCGGCTGTTGGTGGACCTGACCCTAGTGCGGTGCCTACCGTCGTTGCCAGCAGTGTCAGCGCAGACCCTACTGTCGTCGCTAGCAGTGTCAGCGCAGACCCCACTGCCGTCGCTGGCAGCGTTAGCGCAGATCCCACTGTTGTCGCCAGCAGCGCCGTCAGCGCAGATCCTACTTTAGTCGCCAGCAGCGCCAGTGCAGATCCCACCGTCGTTGCCAGCAGCGTCAGCGCAGACCCCACCATCGTTGCAAGCAGCGCCAGTGCAGGCCCTACCGTTGTAGCTAGCAGCGTTAGCGCAGACCCCACCGTCGTCGCCAGCAGTGCTGTCAGCGCAGACCCTACCGTCGTCGCTAGCTCCGCAGAGGTCAGCGCAACTGCGACTGGTAGCGCGGATCCCAGCGATGCAGTTAGTGCGACCGACAGCGTTGATGTGCCTTCTGCATCTGCTACTGCCACGTCTTCTGTCTAAGTGGGCTAACAAACCATCTTCCTCGTGAGTAACCTATACATATCTAGTCTACGATGCGTGTATGCTGATGTATTCTTTACTCTTGTTAGAGCGTTGTCGTAGAACGTGTTGAGTTCAGAAGTTGGATGTTGAGTTTTGGCTGAGGATGAGACTTGGCGTGGGCCGTTGAGTTCTGTTTGTTTTCGTCGTATCGTGGCCTCCATTGTGGTCAGATTCTGTTTGTAATTCGGACTTTGAATGGACTGGAGTACTTGCTATTACTACTCGTTCCCTTGGCTTGTACGAGCATCTAGAACTGCTCTGTTGTCACTCTTTTAATCTATATCATTCACTTTTGAGTCTTCAACCGGCGCGAAATAGAGGTGTACGTTCTAAACGTACTGAGACCTATCGGCTACTCGGACAGACTAGGTAGTCGGACAGTCGTCTTTCCTGTACGATATAACACACATTTCATAAATCGGGGTACTATTATATTTAGAACTACCATTCTTTCATGTATCCTCGAAGTTCTACGGCAGCCATCGGTGTGACTGCTGAGATCGACGTGCATCAGTGTCCCAAAGACTGAAATCATCCCTGGGAGCTTATTTCGGGCGGAGCCTAAACAAATGTGGCCCATATCACCGCGGGCAAATGCCGATCAGTGACTTTCGAAAAGGCGCATAATAACAATCGATTGAGTCAAATAATCGCATAGTTAGCAGCGGTTTTATCCCTGCAGTAAAAACTTAACTTCATTGTTCTTTCTTGTCATTATTCTCCGGGCTAAGCGGAAGGCTATGGGACCGTCGAAAAACCATCGAAAAGTGATAATGTTCGCTGCGAACAAAGGTATACATTCGGCTGGGTAGCCATCGGAAGCGATCTGGCGTAACCAATTTTGGCGTGTAGCGAGGGCGCTTCCTTTATGCTCACTGAAAGGATTCACTTTTCGACGGTTTTTCGCTCACTTTTCGATGGTTCTTCGTGCGGAACAAAGGTTGTATGTTTCCTCACACATGAATGTTCTGTGATTTTTACGAATATCTGATTATAAGGCGCTTTATCTGCGACACGTTAGGTGTGTATATCGATCCCTTTCTCGCGGATTTCGGGCGCGCTCTGATCAGCTTTTGCCCGCGGTGTATGTTGCGTCCACGCATGGATTCAAGTGCGATAAAAGTGATAAATCCTTTATTACAGTTCATACACACTATGTGCTTTTTTTCAGAAATTTAGCGATTTTATTTCGCTGAGAACTCAGCGGGTGTCCGACTACCATGTAATCAGCCGCTTGGGACCTTTGCGCACAAATACCTGCGCACATCCGGCTCCTCTCATCCATTCAAGCTGAATTCTGGAATATTAAATTCTGATATATTTGTAGTTATGACTGTGTAGTTTTTATGAGCGAAAACGCAAAAGCGGGGACACAGTACTACTGACAAGCCTTAGTGTCCGAGTAGCCGATAGATCTCAGTATATACCTGCCTAATTCGGAGCATACTCCTAAGACCAAACTGACGCAAATAAACAGCGCGGGCGGTCAAACTCTCAATGAATCAGGCTTGCAACAACGCCTTACTTACTTAATAACCTGATCCTTCGTATAACCAACCCACTCCCTCCACCCATCCTCATCCCCCGAATCTCTCCACATACGTTCCAACTCCGTTTTGTGGAGGTACGTGTGATCTTCCCATACGAACCCTGGGAATACGACTTCTGTGATGAGGCATCCGAGGTGTGCGCGGATAGATGGGTCGGATTCTGCATACACGACAAATAAGAATGATTTTGAAGGAGGGTCAGCGGTACTAGTGGTGGGATGTAGCAGGCTAGCTTACCAGCGAGTCGAACGTCTTCGTTGAGCAGTCTCGATTTCTTCCATACGTTGGAGCCTACGTACAGTTGAAGTTTTTCTCCTCGTTCGATATCTAGTCCCAGGATCTACGGCGTACACCAAAATCATACGGTCAATATAGTGAAACCCAGAACATATGCGCTATAACTGACAACTTCTTCCACACGAGGCGGAGTGCCAGGGTACATCAAGGTATATTCGGCGCGACCTTGATGGACGGCGTGTATTGTCTGCGAATAGTACGACAGTATGAAGAACATGAACGTTAACAGATCTACGATATGAGAGACTCGATGACTACTAGAATTATTCATGCTTACTTACGGCGGATTTGTTCATGTGAAACAGGCTCGACGGGCTATCTGCGGTGAGGAAGTAGTAGATGGACGTCGCTAGTGGACGGAGCTGGCTATCTTTCCTCAAAACATGCAATGATATAGGAACATGACATTAGTAGGTGAGTGAGAGGGCTTTTTGGACGGTGTGCGAGAGACAGACTCATACCGGCATAGGGCGACGGACTCTCAGCAGGCTCTTGGTGAGTTCTTCTAAAATAACCTACACCACCCAATACGACGCGCGATATCTATATCAATCACACATTTTAATCGAATTGCTTGGAAGAGCTCACCTCCTTCAGGGTGTTTCTCCAGATCCAATAGCTTGATAATATCAGCAGCAGCAGCTTGTCTGGGTACTGTCGTTGCTGAAAGAGTCGGCTTTAGCGTCCCTAACGATGTTCCCATCTTGCTTCTTTACTATGGGTGACCCAGTAATGAAACAGTGTTTCACTTCTAGTCCCTTTACACTTTTCCTCACGAATATGCCTTCGG
>JAXQKB010000125.1:0-76169 GCA_037042295.1 Irpex sp. Y119-03 | reverse complement strand
ATGCAGCCCGTCCGGGTTCCATTAGACATCCACGCTATGGCTATGATAAAAACTGTACATTATTACTTATCGAAAAATGAACATCATACTGAGAGACTGCACAAACCTACAATAAGCCTGTAAGTACTAAGACAGAATTGAATCGCACACATTGCCGCAGGCCTTCGCGCCTCTGGCGCTCCTGCCAGCAGCTCTGTGCACATTATATCAAAAAATATAATATGGATCCGGTACGTACCGGGTATGCGAGCGGAGCGAGGAGTCTCAGTTGTGTCGGGCATGCGAATTATCAGCCAGTATCGATATGTGTTGTGAGCTCCTTGAATAGAGGGTTAGGTTACTAAGCTTTTAGCCATATTAATCTCATTATCAAAATTTTATCTCTATGGCTAGGTATGAGCAGTAGTAAGTAAGTTCACAGTATCATCCGATTGTGAAAATAATCATCGCTGCTCAGTGATATGGCCCTCAGGTTTTTGTACCATTGCAAGATTACTGTGTGTGAGTGGGGTAGATTTATTCCAATCTACAGCTGTCAAGCGCAAGATTAATATTGGTGGCCTCATCGAAGCCGATTGACTCAAAAAACATTCCCGAGCTTTTGCAGATAAGTCACGGAATACGGCAGGTGATACCAGGCAATTACATGATGCAGACTTGCCTGAGTAGCAATGATGCTTCGAGGACGAAATTTCCAGGTACGTAGGCGGCGGCAGGCAGTTACTCTTGTAACTGACCACAGCGAAACGGTGTTAAGTATGGCTGATCGTACTCGACAAGTCACGGCGGTCACAGCGTGGCCGCCTAGTGAGTCATGCCAGGACGGCAATCTTACCTATAGGTATATCATGAATATATCAATTCGATGGACACTATAAATATGTAAGTTTACTTACAGACGAGTCCGGCTTGTAAATCGGGAGCTTGACTTAAGCTTGTTCAGAGCCAGCCAGCGG
Organism: Irpex sp. Y119-03; assembly: GCA_037042295.1. Lineage (NCBI taxonomy): Eukaryota > Fungi > Basidiomycota > Agaricomycetes > Polyporales > Irpicaceae > Irpex > Irpex sp. Y119-03. Next base: position 75,213 of record JAXQKB010000125.1, on the reverse strand, counting down.
CCGGGCTCATAGCCTCAGGGTAAAGTATGCATGTAGCTGCAGCTGCATCAGTACTTCAACTTAGGTTCGTGAACGACGTAAACCTGCTTCTATCCTCGTGTATCAGGTTGGTTGTCGACTTGAAGTGTTTGTTATAAAGGCACGCATACGGGTGTCGACGTCGACTGCACCGTGACAATACGCATGTTACTCAATGTCACTCTGTGTGACAACAGCCCGGTGACGTGACTGAGAGGACGCGCGGCCTGCATCACCCTCAACAACGGCTACAGTCTCTAAAAAGCATATTGAACGTGAACGGATAAAATCAGAAAATTGACTAATAATGCATTACCCATATGACAACAACTTGAGATGCAAAACCTGACAAAGAGAAGGTGTACAATGTGGAATTTGGGCGATAGGAGGAAACGAGATTAAGCGCTTCGAACGACGATGGCGTCTAAATAAGCGCGGGAAAGAGACAATGCACCGGGCCAAGGCAGGTTCACGTGTAAGATAATGGATGCTCGCTCCGCTCGCAACAAAACCTAGAAACAGGAAGAGACCGCGACTAGACGAGAAGGAGAATGTCTAAGAGAGTATGGAACGGCACGGTAGTCGGAGGGGGCCGCGGGGCCCGGGCAGACAAGTGGGCGCGTAGATAGTGATCCCATCAAAACTGACATCAAGGCACGTGACACCAGCGAGCCCTACCCCAGACAAGAGGACCGATTTCAAGAAATCGGAACTTCTCTATGCACTAGGCCCATATCCAGTATCATCCCTACGCCGGCCTCCTCGGTGCCTCGTCCGCTCCGCAAACCGCCTTGTTATCTGCCTCCGATAGACAGTACGGAACGGCTGCGGCGTGTGCTCACACCGACTTACGGAATCCGTTAGTCAAGCTTGCGGCGACAAGAACCTATCGCAATTACCTACACGGTCCTCGAGCCTCAAGGAGCTGAAGCATCCACTGGTCGGGCCTAGTTGAACTGTAGTTGGCAGGAGCTTCCGAAGGCGTGGCTGCTAACCTTCTCCTGGGATTTCAAACTAGTCTCTCACGCCATAGTCACCTGCTCAGAACAGGTTTCCTAATCTTGCGTCTATAGCTAGCGTCAGCGTTCGTCAATCGAGAGGTTAGTTTGTTGATTAGTGCCCATTCAACGTTCAGCCTAAGCCTCGCTCAGTTCTACTTATCGATTGCCAATATCCATTAGCCTTCTCTATCTCTATCTAGGTACTATATGGCGGAGGGATAAGGCGAAAGGTGGTGTATACAATAGCATATGCATCCTTGTTATCAATCAACAAACGGCAACGCTTCTTACGGCTCAGGCTGTCCTATCCGGTATCCGGATATCCAGCTACCATTCATTGACCTTATAAGGTTCCTCTTGCGGCTGTGGCTCATCGGTACGTACATCAGTCTTCAGTGACAGTCGTCTTCACTGCTCTGATACATGCGGCGTTATAGACTGGGAGAGTCGTATGTGTTACAGTAGCAGGACGCTTCGACATCTGAGGCCTGAGAGTTTGTCAGACGGAAGATTGATGCAACGTTATCGCCTGCCCCACGAGATCACTAGAGCCTCCCTCGAACTCCACTTGGCTCGAACCTAGGCAAGGCTCTCCAGACGGACGGCGACCGCAGTAAATACCTGGCTTCCGCTCACTGAGCCTCATTGCGCTTGTAAGGTTCCAATAATTGGCAAGCAATCACTTCCTTCGCCAGCAGTCTAAACAATACTACCCACGAAGCCTGTCGAGGTTATAGCACGTCTTTACTCTTGTATATCCTGTCATGACAGATTCTATTTGTCTCTCATACAAGCGACTTTGACGTCCTAACTATAAGCCCTGTCGCAACGACATTGTTCCAGCTGGCCATAAGCAACGAGGCCTGCCAGTGATACTCTCATCGCTAGTTACCCGAGCTTCTAAGATCAGCTCTGGATCTCATCTGCCAGCGAAAACAATGCGTACTGCCGTCATTGCAATTTCACGAAGAAGACTTCACATGAGACGCGATCCACGAGGCACGTCAACGACGCCGCTCAAAAGACAACAATTCTAATCGCTATCTACACACAATACCCGGATGGTGAGAATACGCAGAAATTGTCATGATACGAACAGCATCCTCCTGTATGCTCCCGCCGGCAGAACCACGAGCTACACAGGAGCACTCTGAGCTTACCCCGCACGTTTCTCATCGCCATCCCCTGACGTCGATTAATCCCGCCTCTCTCCCACTCAGATCTCAATCTGAATCTCATAATGCGATCCTCTGTCCGCACAGATCTTGTTTGAGATGAGATGCCGCAATGTATATCCTTCGGAAGGAAAGGTGCTGCTGCGGCCGGAAATTGCAATCAATAAACTGCGACAATTAACGTTCCGCCTGAGAGCCTCGTGCACAGTTGGTTGGAGTCACTTTGCGCTAAGAGAGCTGCCCGGATTTGGCAGGTGTTGAGGAAGGTGCTAGAATGCGTCGAGTCATTCAATGGGAGGCAAAGAGTGCTTTATTGCATGTACAGTTATGAGTAATTGCATGGATTTGGGGTAGTACTAGAACAATAGAAAACTTTCGTATTGTGCATTGAATATGGTTACTTGTCGTGTTCGCAGGACTGGAAGCTGGTGACTTAAACATACACCGGGTGTGTAAGTTGAGTCGAGACCTGCCAGGATCTCCGTTAAACATGCACTGTGGGTGCACGTTAGTAGGCGCACGATAGCAACGTGTTTTGATAAGCAACGAAGGCAATTGGTACTGGAGATAAGTCACCGACTACCGAAGTATCCAATTAATCGTATTCGATATCGTACTGTAAGCATACATTGAGGTCAGGACAAAGCAAGTCTTGAAATTGAGATCCTAGCGACGATCCTTCCTCAATAGATAATGCATGGTGGACCATCTTTCGCATGCTGCTTGTAAAAGGGGACTCTTCTGCTAGTTGATCCATGAGTATCAAGCATGCGTAAGAAAAATGACTACACTCGCAATCAGGAAAACACTCGAAGAAGTGACCCTAAACATCACATGAAGTACGTAACGATGCGTTCAGAGAGAGTCATTAGGAGAGGAGGCACGTACTGGCAGGTCCTGGCCCTGACAAAGTGTGTATCAGCAACTCCCCCTCTCCCGTAGTCCGAGTTGTGACTCAGCATCTGGGGTTTAGGGGGTTTATGCGGGGTAGCTAGTCTACTTTACCTGGTATGATGTTTGCGATCACGAATTGTCGTATGCGTGAACAACAAGAGGAAAAGTCACCAAGTCAACGTGAAATTTGGCCGAGATTTTCCGCTGTCTGTCGTTCAGAAGTCGTGCAGAAATCTGTGCACATGCAAAGCGTATTTCGAGGCTGTGACTATATCGGATGCCCATAAGCCTGGGTTCCTGATTGTGCATGGTATCGGTGACGGCAGGGGACCTACGAAGATGGTTTCTGGTCGAGAGCTTGAGACAGTAATATCAACAAGAGCTGCAGTACGAGTATGCGGATGTGAGTATACGTAGTCTTGGAAAAACCAGAAAATTACTCGCAAACGCACATATACAGACCTTGTTCGATGGGAATCAACTGCGACATGATGCCCAACTTCAGTTTCAGGTAGGCCGACAATGAATTATTGAACATCCATAACCAGACTCTCTTCATGGGGCAGGTATTCACGTTGTAGTGTTGAATTTGTTTCAGACTTCGAGTGTGTTCAGCTGAATCGGAGGTTATTCTGCTTTGAAATGAGTCACTGGTTGAGCGTTGACTTTCCCAATTGACATGGCAAGACTCACTTTCCTAATGTACTAATTGCAGGAGCTTCAGACACTCAGTACTATAACCCGCCCACACACCGACGAAACATATGAAGATTCCGAAAGGCCACTCCTCATATGTTCAGCATTGGTGGTGCTCAGGCTGAACGTCTTGAGGAAGTACTGAATTCTATTACGAGTTAGTAGTAGACCGGGAGCACGTAGCATGTGTAAACGTCGGTATGTGTACTCGCCGATGCTCACATGGCCCTCACCGAGGATGACGAAGAAGAGTGTTCGCATTGGAGGACGGGGATGATGCGCCCTTTCGTCGGGCGGCGGCGAGAGGCCGGTCGGACTTGTTCGGCTAAATGGGGAGTAGCGGTCCGAGAGCGCCCGTCTGACGTCTACGGGCTCATCACGGTTTCTGCGCGAAAAGCCAATTCTCAGTCGTCACTCTCAACCACCTTCTCGTCGTCGTTCTCAACAGCGTCGACGTCGTCGTCTCTCTTTTCAACACCGACCAAGCCATGCTATCAAGACGCATCATCGCCATCGCACGCGGCCGCGCCGTCGTCGCGAGCAACCGCGCCAGTGCGATAGCGCTGACACGGGGATGGTTTGTATCTCGGGTCCCGTAGCGTGAAGAACAAAGTACTGACCTGGTGAACAGGGAAGCCACACAGTCGCATGCTCGCAAAGCAAAGTTCCACTCGTCGAACCTGCTGCAAGGTATGCGTCGTTGAGCTCAGCATTGCCACTTTCGTGTTGACGTGGTGCGTTGATATGCAGCTGAGACCGTCAAGGTCCCTCAGATGGCCGAGTCCATCTCGGAGGGCACCCTCAAGTCCTGGTTGAAGCAACCAGGCGAGTTTGTTAACGCCGATGAGGAGGTTGCCACGATAGAAACCGACAAGGTGAGTCTTTCGTCATTAATTCTATGTCCCATCACTCATTCAGTCCTTCGCTTAGATCGACGTGTCGGTGAACGCGCCCACGGCTGGCAAGATTACCGAGCACCTTGCTGCTGAAGAGGACACCGTCACTGTTGGACAAGACCTCTTCCGTATCGAACCTGGTGAGGCCGGCGAATCCGAATCAAAACCGGCCGAGCCGAAATCCGACCAACCACAGCATGAGGAGAAGGCTCCTGCTCCGCCCGAGCCTGCGAAGGAGGACGTGCGTAAGAAGGACGACCTCGGCGTCCAGGAGGGCACAGAGAAGAAGGAGGTGAAGGAGGCAAAGAAGCCCGAGCAGGAGCCCAAGCAGCCCAAAGAGTCAAGTAAGGAGGCTAGCAAGCCCAAGGAGAAGGAGCCCGAATCCTACGCCCCTCGCACCGCCTTCTCTCGCAATGAAACTCGCGTGAAGATGAACCGCATGCGTCTCCGTATCGCGGAACGTCTGAAGGAGTCTCAGAACGCCGCCGCCTCGCTCACGACGTTCAACGAGATCGACATGTCCAACCTCATGGAATTCAGGAAGAAATACAAGGACGAGATCCTCAAGGAACGTGACGTCAAGCTCGGGTACATGAGCGCCTTCGCTAAGGCGTCCACTTTGGCTTTGAAGGAGATCCCTGCCGCGAACGCCAGCATTGAGGGCACGGAGATCGTCTACCGCGACTATGTCGACCTCAGCGTCGCTGTTGCTACTCCCAAGGGCTTGGTCACTCCTGTGGTTCGCAATGCCGAGAGCTTGACAATGATCGAGATTGAGAAGGAGATCGCTTCGCTTGGCAAGAAGGTGTGTCAACTTAATCGGTCCGAGGTTGCCTTGTTTTAACTTGCTTTTGGTGACATAGGCTCGCGATGGCAAGCTGACCATCGAGGATATGGCTGGTGGTACTTTCACCATGTGAGTACCCGACTTGATTCTCAGCGCATTTGGCATACTGATGACTGGCTCGTAGTTCCAATGGTGGTGTCTTCGGATCCCTCTACGGTACTCCCATAATCAACCTGCCTCAAGCCGCCGTCTTGGGTGAGTGAATTGTTACCTTCCACAATGACTTTCAATGCTTAACAGACGCCAGGTATGCACTCCATCAAGGAGCGCCCCGTTGTCGTCAACGGCCAGATCGTCATCCGCCCTATCATGGTCGTCGCCCTCACGTACGACCATCGTCTCTTGGATGGTCGGGAAGCCGTCACCTTCCTTGGTAAGTCTCTCCGCTTCACATGCCTTACAAATGCGATTGCTAACGCATTGTTTTCGTCGCTTCGTAGTGAAGGTCCGCGATTACTTGGAGGACCCTCGCAAGATGCTCTTGGCTTAAATATTCTTTTGAACTACTATCAATGGCTGTGTCGTGTGTACCTAATTTTTGAACGTTTTCGTTATGCTTTAAAACATTGTTTGTCTCGTGGAACATCGTCATTGTGCCAATGCACATTTGTCGTCGCAAGTAGCCTCTCGATCGCTCAAGTATTAATGAGGCCCTCGTGCGATCGCTAGTTGCACCACACAAGTATGGTTGTCGAAGCATAACTGACTAGAGAACACTGCCAGTGTCTTTCTCCCAACATCTCTAACGTGACGTATGCATTGCATTCGAATGGCTATTTAACAATAGCACCACGTTCTGTTCAAGCCGTTTCGCAGTATAGGGTAAGAGCATTCCTCCTTAACTCATACTGTAAACTTGTAAACACCATAACTCCAGCCAGGTGCAGTGAAGTTGAACGTAAGATCTTGTCCGTCTGGATTGATAGTGACTGGCAACGTGGTGGGAACGACAGAATCCGGAGTGTCGAGGCTGTTGGTGACGTTGTATGGCTGGCCAGGAGAGGCAGCGACGAGCGTGGCCTCTGCGCTGAGCTGCTGTGTGGCGGACGTTGCGTTTCTCTTGAGGGCTCCCTGGATGGTACCCGTTACCGGCACAGAGGTCTCGTTGATGTTCGCCACGTGAAGGAAGAAGGTCGATGAATCGTTGACGGAGGTTGCAGCCCAGTAGAGAGGGCCGTAGCTTGCATCTGTTTCGACGGCATGGACCTTGTCGGCACGCGCATGAGAAAAGATTTGGTGGACATAATAGCTACATGGGTGGACAATCATAGTCAGCCTTTGTTGGACGAGGAGGGAAGAGACACTTGCCTCGTGGAGAGGGAGACGTGTGACACGTTGAAGTTTATCAAGTTCGGGGTCCATTGCGAGGAATAGTTGTTTGCGAGGTAAGGAGCGTAGCTGCTGCCGATAATGAGATCGCCATTGCGTTGCATGCCCATGAGGAAGATGCTCTCGGCAATGGACCCTTGGAGGGTGCTGGAACCATGAGGACATGTCAACAGCAGTGGCGACGGACGGAGACAAGCTCTTACGGTGTTTTCAGGCGTGTATCAGGCGTGCCGAAAGGGTCCTAGCAAGTTACATCGTCAGTTGGGCCGATGAATCATTGCCGTACCAGTACTTACATCACTGTTTGTGTTTATCACGGCATTCTCTAGCTCAAAGATCTAATCACGAGGTTAGAGTATAGACAAGTAGAGACAAGTGTGGTTATACTTGCCTTTGTACCGTTTCTAGGCCAGGTATCGTATCTAAAGTCGGATAACTGATTAGTAAGATAGTCACGAGTACTTCGCGTAAGCAGATTATGTAGTACCTTGAGAAGGCATCGTAGAAGAAGTCTGGCCCACTGAAGTCATGAACGTCCACCGCAGGGAGGTGCACACCCTCCAAATGTGCGCTAGCAACATAGTTGACTTTGGGGTGCGCCTTCTTCAACGCATCGTAGAATCGTTGCCATCGGTAATCGTACGTCGTGGAGGTAAAATCTGCCATGAGTCCCAAAGTCAGAAATGAATAAGTGTCGGCCGGCAATATGCCTAACACCTTCGTTTCCTATTTCACTAGAGGATTCAAGGTGAGCAACAATATCACGCTTCCATATAACGGCAGAAAACAACTTACACATAGTGAAGCTCGTATGGCTCAGGGTGACCGAGCTCTGCACGTAAGCGACCCCACTTATTCGTCTTCGAGTCAGCGAGGACAAAGCTGTGAAGCCCAAGATCAGCGCTCAGCATTTACCTGACAGAGATAGAGATAATGTACTCTAGCTCGTCAACAGCGCTCTGAATATACTTATCCAGCTGACTAGTGTTCGGGATACTCTCGTCATCGGCGGCATATGCATCGTATACTCCAAGCACAGGAGTAGCGCCAAAGTCTTCAACCATATCCAGGAGCTCTTTTAAACCGAGGCCTTCCGTCTGATATCCAACTACGAGGATTGGGTCAGATCATATACAGTAGTTAGCAAGTTGTGCATACCCCAGTAGCCATCACGTCCGGGACGGTCCTGGAGAGGCCCCAGTGAAAGAGTCCAATTGAACCTCTGCGGAATAGTGGCACCTACACAGACGTCAAGTTTTAGCATGAATTTCAACGTCGATAGTTCAGTGATGATATACTAGCCTTGCATGTTGCTTCCACCAGGAATACGGACGTACTTGGGCTTCAAATCAGCCAGGGCTTCCGCAAGGTCAACTCTCAGCCCGTTCGTCCGATTCTTATATGTAGGCGGGAACAGCGAAATCAGGTTGAACCAAGCGTACTGAGCGTGATCTGCTGATACTTCCAAGGTTAATGTAAGCACGTTATTCGAGTCCGGGGCGTCCTGTTTGGGATGAAGCACAGCAGAGAATTGCTTCCACTCGCTAGTCACCCGCGATGTTAAGAAGTTAACCGTGGCGTAGGTTGCATTATCCGTCAAAGATACCAGGGACACTTGGATATCACCATTCAATTTCGCCGCATGGTCGCGTTTGACCCAGAAGGAGAAATTGTAAGGCTGGGCGCGAATCGGTAGACCATACCAGCCTGAAGTTACGTTTAAATTCGTTTCTGTCCTTCTGAAGCAGTGAACACTCGTACCGCTATTCGAAATACCAGCACGTTCACCGGCCACTTTGCTCCGGTTCGCGGCCACGTATATTTCAAGGGAATGCCCTATCGCACCCAATGGGGTATCTGGATCGATATATAATGCCGGTGAGCCAATCTTGGTCCATCCGGGGATGGTCAGGTAGCTGGTCTGCTCTATAATCATGCAAGAATCACAATCAACATCCGGCTGAGAAAACAACGGTCAACATACCTTGGAATGCTCTGTTCTGGACTAAACGCGTGTCAAGGGGACATCAGTCTCGGCGTGCATTCATTATTGTAGTAATAAAGCTCACTGAGTTCCTATAACGCGCCCGTCAGCCTGAGTTTATATGCAATAGTTATTGGGATAGTAAAGATGAATACAAACCGCGTATAAACCACCATCGTCTGCACGGTTCACTATGAACAATACATCAATATCTGCTTTGGAGGCAATATGAATTGCTTACCGTTTGGTTCCACGAATGACGAAATGGCAAAGTCGGACTTGTTGAACTTCGTCGCGTCGATGTCAATACGAACCGCATTGACAAGGGAGTGCGATAAGGAGGCTAGTGCAACCAGTATGAGAGCGAATGCAGGAGACATCCTGCTAGGACTTCCGGTCATCGTCAGAGCCGGTGTCCATCTCTTCAAGGCTTAAATACGCTCAACTGCGCGGACCGACAGCGACCGAGGTCGGGTCGGTTGTCCTCTAGAAATCCATATTGGTCTTCGCGAATGCGCTATTCACGACACATGACCCAGTCGCCGCTGTCCGGATGACAACCTCATTCGACGACTCCAGTCGGCCGTAGGCCGTGCCTAACGGCACTCGGCGTAATTCTGGAGACACTTCAAATCGTCGGTCCACGCTGCACGGACCATACGACTGTAAACCCATGAGTGCATGACCCTCCATCATACGCAATAACCGTTGATCTACTGTACTGCTTACCTCGAATTGATGATCCTACCTTGAAGTAGTGACCTGGATGTCTGCTGTATAGTAATACGTACATGTATCAGAAGTCGGTAGACGAGACAGTGGCCATGCAGAAGCGTGAAGATGTTGCTGGTTGCGTATGGCCGAAAGAGGCAGGCCGGGAAGGAAACTGTCGTCTCAAAGTTGGCTTATGTCAGCATCGACGCTAGCACTAATGGACAGCGAGGTACCTCCGGGGCAGGCACACACATAAGTACTACTGAGATTTGCCCCCAACCCGCACGTCATCCAAGCTGAACTTGTGGCTAGAGAAGCTCGGATGTCCAATGAGTATCTATGCGTGATTAGATTACAAAAACATGCAGGTCATAAATGAACTAACACTATATTACATATTTCTACCTGATACCATAAACAGAGAAGCGTTGTACTGGACAACCCCAGTAATATCGTTATGAGGGTTCATGGAATGTCACAGACCTATTCCGTTCGTGGTCCGGGGACAGAAGATCCGCCTGCGAGCCAGTTGCAGGTGTCCCTCCATTTGATTCAGTATTTGCAGCAGGACTTTCCGTCCTATAGTCCATGTCGTAGAGAGACGGTGACGCAGTGCGCGGTGTCGGCGCAGGATGGGTACTTGTGGCTCGACTTGGTGCTTCTTCAATGGCGATACCCTCAGATGGCTGGTTCGACCAAATCCTCACACCGCCATCATGGCTACCAGTTGCGAACATAAAGTGATCGGATGCGTGGTTCCACGCAATGCATGTCAGATCTCCTCCGCCGAGGGCCTGAGGACGTATGTGATGTAGGAGTGCCGCGGATTCGCGATCCCATATAAAGATATCGCCACCTTTACATGTCCAACACTCAGCAGTGAAGCCTACCGCAGATGAGATGACACTCACCTTTACCAGCGCACAAAACCAGTTGATCGTTTTTACCACCGAAGTAACTTGGACCTGCGAAGTCGACCGGGATTTTGGGCATATATGTGTGTCGTAGTGATAGTCGTACAGTTTCCTTAAAGGTTTCCAGCTTCCAGAGTTGCGGGGGTGCCTAGCAGTATAGCGGGTTGGTCAAACGCATATTATAATCCATCCCGGGCCAGACGCCGAAAACTGACCTTATTTTCGTAACTCACCAAGGCAACATGGCCATCCTTTGCAAGCGTGATATCTCTGACATCGTGCAAAACAGGGACACGGCTGTATGACTGTTAGTTATTGGCCGTACCTTTCGTGGACGCATGCTTACTTCTCGATTTCGTGCTTGTCCATATTATATACTACGTGGAAGTATTAGGCTAAGAGGACATGGTAGAAAGCAGGGAATACTTACCAAGGATCTGCTTTTCAGCTCGGCATTTCTTGGGCTGAAGCCCGTCGGAAGAAGCGGTCAACGTTCCGACACAAAGCATTCGTTGACGGTCATTTGTCACAGCGACGTCATGCAGAATCATTCTCTCGAGATGATATCGCTCGAGGTCCTATCGTTGTAATTTGAGTATTAACTTCACTTATATAGCGGTCGTATTAACTTACCTCACCAGCCGTGTTCTGACAGCGCTAATGTATGAGCAAGAGGACGGTTGAAAATCACTGCGCACTTACGAGTTTGACCACATAGCTGCCTTCGACAGATAAGAACGCTATAGACAATGGATCAGCTGTGAGATATCATCATGCAAAGCGTATGACACACCTTCGCCGCCCGGTAACCACGTTATCGACTGCACAGCATGTCGCCTGTCGATAGTCTTCTTACACACGCCATCCTTGAATAATACTTCAGCTCAAAGGCAGGAGCAGATGCAGCTGTTAGTGCTTACTGCAGTCCAGACTTTCATGCCACGGTTCAGCTTTGTCAACAGGACGCTACCATGAGGTGACCTGGAAGATAGTTAGAGTTCAATAAACTCCAGAACGCCACGTGAATGCGCTTACCATGCTACTTGGCCTACAAACCCTTGAGGATGAGCTAATACTCGATGAACGGAGCAAGGATCCTACAAACACATGAGAATCATTCTGCCTAGCCTGGGCAAGATGCACTTACGCCAACGCGGAAAATGACGGAAGTACGATCCCAACTGGGGGATTAGTATGTGAGACATATACAATTAACTGACGGCTCTAGATGTAACGCACCTAGATGTAGCGAAATACTTTCCGTCGGGCGAGAACTGCAGGTGCCTCACTAGCGCCTGATGCGGTGCATATTCTTGGGTGGCTTCCATCCTCTTCAACTTCGGTATCAGAACAGCCAGCCGTGAACCTTTCATCATCGCAGAGGTATCCATTAATCGTCCGGACTTGCCAGCATCTGAAGACATAGTCCTTTGTCGCTTGGGACCAACCGAGGAGGAGAACGCAGAGCCAGCGCCAGTAGTACGGTTAACCATGATTACTGAGCGAACAAGATCTTTGAGTCGATGCCTGTTAGGATTGGGACTATTTGGCCCCGATCCCGACGTGATCATTGTGCCTCCAGAATCGCTCAACACTGTGCCATCGTCCACACCATCTACTGTTGAAGGGGCGCCTTCTGTTATGGGGCTGAGGGTTGTTTCGCCGTAATGGAACCTCGACAGTTCAGGACTGCATGGGGGTGTTACCGGTGACTTCATTTCGCCATTCTCCGAACGAGCTGTGTCGAGATCAGCCGCCTTTCGCAGTCCAAAACCGCCCTTCACGACTCTGAGGACACGGCTGCATTGGTCGCTGAGGTCGTGCCAGCGACGACGACCCCAGTATGCGACTTTGCGAGCGAACTGCTGGGGTTCCCGAATGCACCAGGCCACTCCTGGCCAAGAATGCATACGCACTCTTGACTCAGAGAGGACATCTGCAAGCCATTTCTGCCCTTTGTGCCGACGGAAGATCCACTTCTCGGATGCGAACCAGAACGAGACAGCTGTGAGGCCGAAGCAACTGAATGCCGAGAAGACTGTCGTGACCGTGGAGGTTATTCGGTGCTGTCCAGAGGAGTAGGTGAAGAGAACTAGACCCATGGAGAAACAAGCCACGGACAGAACTAGGAAAACTAGAGGGGATCGTTTGATCCAGATAAGCACCCACCACGGAACTCGATGGCCAGGGGATCGGCTATAGAGCGGTCAATAATGTTACGAAAGGGAGAATAGCTAAACTTACTACATGGCCTGCTTCCATGTCAGTCCAAGGAGGCTGTTGACGGCTGCCCCGATACTGAATACCAAGGACGTGAACCAAAACCCATTCACACTATTGGCCAGCTTAGTATCGGTTTGGTCAAACGAAAACTGCATTGTTGTCGCAGTAACAGCGCTGAAGAACGTCGCTACAGTCGACAGGTTGAGCAGATTCGCTGCTGCGTGCTTCTGTGCGAAACGAATGGTCGGTACACCTGTAAGCGCAGACTAAGGTTACCACATCGCAATTACGAAGAGAAGGTGATCGTGTGAAAAGACGGACCGATCTCTATGAAAATGGACAAGGATGATGTGATGCTGTCCAGATGCTCGCCCATCTCACCCGTCAAGTCATGCAGATACCTTTGGACGGCTGGATACTTGAATTGGTCTAGCAATGATGTCAGTTTCGAGTGCACGACACCTATTTCCCAAGCTATATCCCTACCTTTATAGTCTTTCAAGCAGGATGCCCAATACTGCTCAGAACTTTCAGAATTGGTTCGTTGTTCAGATGTAAGCACTTTACCTTCAAATCCCCTTCAAGCGAGATGATGGCCGCGTTGACGGCCTCATCTGTGAACTCCGGGAACTCGTTTAGGCAGTCGAGGAAGGTAACTATGTCATGCGACAACAACTCCAATTGGACTGGGAAGTCTTCGGCATCGAGGTCATCCATGACCGAAGGCGACGTGGTGTGCGGCGGGGCTTTGGCTTTGCGGCGAGGTCGCATTGCGGTGTTCATGACTGCCTCTTGTTCACGACGCGGGACTTTGCGCGGGAAGAGATCTGCGGCATTCTCTCGAAAGAGGTGGAGAATCTGCGCAAGGCGTTGGCGCAGATGGAAAGAGGACGACAGAATCCCGACCGAGCTCCCAAGCTGACGTGCAGCGTTGGCAAAGTTCCGTAGCTAGCACGTATGGTCAGTTTATCGAATTGTTGTGAATTCGAATATACGGGCGCACCTCTCGGTCAAGGCTTACAATCCGCCTTTCGAATTTATTGAACATTTCTGCGCCCACCTTCTGCAAGTGCTCGTCCGTTGTAGCTGAGTCACGCTATCAATATAACCGCGCATGTACGCTACGAGACTTGTTACTCACGAACATCACGATCGGCCTCAAAACTGGGCTGTTGTGCGGCCGCTAATGAGGGATCTTCGTGAGCTTGAACACCATCTCATTCAATTTCTGCACATACCGGAAACATCCAGGTCCTCGTCCCTAGACAGCTCCTGTAGCGCATCTAACAAACTAAGCAGCGTTTGCTTGCGTTTGTTCTTCGTGCCCTCCATCGGCGCTGACTGCCCTCCAGGCAATGTGGTCAAATCATTGGGATAAGACGCCACGACGGCCTCTAATCCTGCTGCACCTTCATACAATATCAGCCAGAGAGCGCTCATATGAGAGGCGCATCACGCACCTCCTCGACCCATGATTCATGAACTACAATTATATACTATCACTTCGGTGAATTTGAATGTCTTGAACTGTGTTTTGGCAGTAATAGTCGTTAAAGAGCGTACAGATCGTCAGAAGTCGTGTGAGGAGAGATTCCAGGTCGTGGTCGGGGAGGAACCTCGCCAAGAAGCAGAGGTGAGAAAGGAACACAAGGGTCGGACGCGACCAATGGCGTCTGTCCAGCGCTCTTGACACGCATGCCGGCCTAATCGTGATTTGGGCACGGTGATGGACAACCTCCGGCTAACATGTTGTAAAGGCGCGACGACTTTTCGCAGCACTTTTCCCTATGAAAGCAATGCGAATATGACCTCGCATACACATCTACTGAGGGTTTCTGTCATATCGAATGGTTTCAACCTGCAGAATGAGACCAGTACGATATGACGGAAAGGGAGACCTTGGCATGCCTGCACGAGGCAGATTTGAGGCAGATGTAAGAAGGCAAGATGCGCTGAGATGATGATCTCAGGGTCTTTTTATTGTAGCGTTTAAGTATACATAGAAAAGCAGTAACAAATGCTACTAGCCGTGATTCACTCTAATAATGGATCGCGTTCCCACGGTCAGATACACTACAATTCCCATTACAATCTAAATGAAATAGTAACCTAGCATGTGCCGCCACGTTGTATGCCTCCCGTCACGGTGTTCTCCCATCAATCCAAGAATTCGCTTTCAACTATTACCTCGACAATGTCTCTTGAAACTACGGGTGCAGAGGCAAATGGTGCTCGACCATCGTTAGACAGCGAAAGGCTGTCTACAACATCTCCGACGAAGGGAACGAATGGCACGAATCACGACCACGACGAGGACCTGTCGGAAATGGAACCCGTGGAGAGACTTCAGGTAGAGCTAGCGAGGGTGAAAGAGGAAAAGGAGACTCTTGCCACACAGTATAATAACTTACTGGCCAAGCTTACTACGATGCGTACTACTCTTGGTAATAAATTGAAGCAGGACGCCGTACGTCTCCCTGTCGTTTGGTGCTTGAAGACCATTGCATGACTTTCGGTACGACATAGGAAGAACTCGACCGTCAAGAGCAAGTCGTACAGCAGCTAACAGCACAGAATGAGGATCTGGCGGCGACTGTGGAAACATTGAAGTCTGAACTCATTGCCTCTAATGCGGAATCTGAACGTGCTTCGCTAGAGCTGGAAGCGATGCGCAGCAAGGCTTTCCAGGAGAATGCACAGGAGGTATTTATACGCGAACGTGAGTTGAGGGAGATGCAGGCAGAACTGGAGCATGTACGAATAGAGAGGGACGAGTGGGAGCAGAAAGCATTACAGGAGCACATTATTGCAGACGAGGCCAGGACGGCGTTGGAGGCGACCAGACGAGACCTTGAGATTGAACGAGAGGCAAGAGAACGAGAGGCATCAGCGTTGCTCACAGAAAGGGAGAAGACCGAGAATCTGCAGTCTGTTCTTGAGGACTTTCAAGCAGGTACGCTTACGAACTCAATCGTGTTATAGTTCGCTCATTATGCTGTAGCCAAGGATAACGAGGTCCGCCAGGCTGTCAAGGACTACGAGTCACGGTTTGACCAAATTACCCAATCTCTTGCTGAGTATAAGCATCGCGCTCTGACAGCTGAGGTGTGGCGAGTTTGCGAAACATATGAACCGCTGGCTCACCCACGTCCGACTCTTATAGATGCAACTGGAAGAGACATCGACGAATTCGAGCAAAACACAGCTTCTGGAGAAAGAGATCAAAGAAAAGAATCTCCTTATTGGCAAACTACGACACGAAGGTAGGTCCGTTAATGCTGCCAGCCCGGTTTAGCTCACGCTACCTACAGCTGTAATCATGAATGAGCACCTCATGGAGGCATTGCGTCGACTGCGGCGGTCCTCGACGGACACGAATGTGGATCGGCGGCTGGTAACAAATGTCTTGATTTCTTTCTTGAATACACCCCGAGCCGATTCCAAACGCTTCGAGATGCTCTCGCTTCTCGCTTCCATCCTACAATGGAATGACGATGAACGCGAGAAGGCTGGCTTGCAGCGGAAGGGAGGCTCATCTATCGCATCCTCGCTGTGGAACAGAGCATCTGGGAAGGGCAAGTCTTCCGAGCTGGAGAAGACAGATGAGACGGAGGTCAGTGGACGGAGTGATATCATTGGTTCTATGGATATTGACGGCCACTGTTTCAGTCCTTCTCGAAGCTCTGGGTAGAGTTCCTTCTAACAGAAGCCGCTTCGGGAGACTCTTCGACACCAAGCTCGCCTCATTCACCTCCAAGTCGCTCCAACAACTCCCTGCCCGGCACACCGACGCATACAGGATCCCCTGTTTATCTGTCGCCAGGCTCGCAGAAAGGCGGGAAGCGTCTACCGTCTTTCACATCATCTGCCATGGCTAGTTCTCCAAACCTCAATCTAGTATTGAATTCTCCACCTGGGAAGGGAAAGGGGAAGGCGAGGGAGCTTTCGGACTCATGAATTGATAGTCATTGTATATATGGGACCATCGGACTTTCTTTCTCTTTACGTACGTAGTTCGTTGTCATGATCATCTAATCGCATACAGATTCTTGTCCTCAACAACCTAAAGGTTGCATGTTCCATCGTGCTTTTGCACCAACCGCAAGAGGCCAGTATGACAGAATGGCACCGGTTGTTATTGCCTTTGGAATGGTCATGATCTCGCGCAAAGTGCTACGGCTTTCCTCCAAATCCCCAGGAGCTAGTAGGAACGATGTGTTCAACGTAAGTACGTGCACTTTCAGGTTCAGAGTACTACTCACTCCAGCAAATGCTGCACGATATCGTTTAGAAAAGGTGCTTGGGCTCCCAATGTCCCTTTGAGAATGGTCTCGCGTCTTCCAACAAACGATGTCAGTATTACGAAGACAGAGAATGACGCGTTGTGTATACTCACTTTCCTGAAGATAAGTTAATAGGTATTCTTTCTACCGAGAGGGACGGTCTTTGGACTACAATGGTTTGCTCGTCACGGCAAGTTCGAGTTGTACTAGTAGGAGCAGCTAAGACGTGGCAAACGACGGTACAAAGCGCAATCAAGAGGAGGGTTAGACGCATGGGGGCTCTCTTATCTTGAAGATGGAATGGTGGCCTTAGTAGCGTGAGTGGGCGATGGAACAGGGAGTTAGGTATGTATGGTGGAAAGGAGAGTCCTGCTCTGGCCTCACATTGGCCTAGAGTTGGCCCTTTTTATATGTGTAATACTGTCGCCTGACAATATTAAGCATGCAATCGGCCGCGCAGTTGAGGTCCTAGGCAGTGCTGATGTACTATGTTGACTGGAGTACCCTGTTGGCGTTTTGAGTTCGCAATATCACAAACATTCTTCGAACTTCCGCAGTATTGGACAAGCGCATCTGCAGGGCACAGATAGAAGACGGAGAGCCTGCATGAAGCATATGTATAACAACAGCTGTTGTTATTGACCGCCCTGGCTGTTCCACCCACAACCGAGACACTGGGTACATTGATGACGGAAATTGATATGGAACATCAAAGTCAACTCTCAACATTGTTTGCATCGGTGTTATGAATGTACCCTAAGTACGCCTCTGTAATGGCCAATGCACAGTCTTGACAATCTTTGAAGGCAACCGAATCAATCACTGTCGGAGGGTGGTGCTCGGAGACGTTGGCCATTGATTCGATTATCGGCTCCCAGCTCTGACATTCTTGTTAGCCTATGGTGTATGAAGTATCAACCAATTAGATATCTTACTCTTTCAGAAAATAAATATGTCGGTCCGAAACAATGAACAACCTTTTCCAGATTCTGAAGAGTAGCGCTAAGTTGGGTTGAAATATTCTGTCGAACGCAGGATCAATTATTTATCTCCTCGGAAGTTGGATGGGAGAAAAAGGCATGATTACTGACCGTGTACTCTTCTTGATAATCCTCGTTCATTGTCGGTGAGCGATCCTGATCAACAGATGTTTCGGCGGGCTTCTCTTTCTCTAGAGATTCGTCAAGCCCGCGAAAATGACCCATCGCCCGTGCGATAGCGGGTAGCGTCGCGTCTAATACCATGACTGGCATAAAGCAGCCCAGTAATTTCGTGAGTAGTCCTAACGGAAGGTCGAGGTAGCAAACCACGTACAGCTGGTCACTTCCCACTGGCGGAATCTCACTCGCTTTAAGACTATCGCTCGTAATGGATAATTCCCGTCGGAAGTTATGCCAGGTAACTCGTGAGTTTGTCTGATGAGATGACTAAGCCATCGATGAGAGGATTCCCCAAGACTGATGGCTGCTTTAACAGCTCGTCTCGTAGACTCTAACCGATACTTCGTGGCTGCGAGCCAAACGTATGCTCGAAGAAACGGAGATGGGGCGATTTGTTCTAGTCGAGCCGCTCTTGAATCCTCTTCGCTAACGTCGCTGTGCTCCGTTTGTCCATTCCAGGCATCCAGGCTAGGTTGGTCTGACTCGGAGATTATATAGCTGTTGCAGAAATGTCGTACGGCCTGGATTCGTGCCCAAGGATCGACATCGATAGTATTGAAGCTTGTGTATAGATATCAATTGTGCCGGAATAAAGCGATAGCCATGCAGCACTCACTTTATGCCATTCCAGTTCACCACTATCCCGAGTGCTTCAGATAGCACACAAAGAGTGGGTGCTCGTGTTTGAGTGCCCGCTTGCAGCAATGAGAGAACAGGGTTAAATGGTTCGGATGAAGATGTGCTCGCTACGCCAAACTCATCGGAGTCGGTCCTAGAAGAGTCGTTAGAGAAAGTGGAGCGGGGTGCAGTTCCTAGCTGGCCGTTGACGTAGTCTAATGGTAGATCCTCGGCAAGGATCGAATCCAGGTAGTAAGCAACCACCCATGATACAATGGAATGCAGAATCTCCGGTGGAACACGGGGGTTTGAGTTTTCGAGATTCGTTGTGTCTTTATTCATATGGTGGATAATCGAGAGACTTAAAAGACGGCTACGGAGCAGCTGTCTGAGGTGACTGCTAGATGTAAGTCCACGCGAGTTGCCTTTTCTGGCAGGTTTCATATGTGATGCCTGCCCTAAAGTTCGCGGCCGAGGCGACTTTCAAGTTGAGAGTGTCACAGACACATCCTGTACACGCTTACCTTACTATCACGGCCTTGAAGCTTCCTCCCGAGATACAAATTGTTGTGCAGATATTCGTCAAATACAGTAGCCGGTCCAAGGCGTGATTGGCACTAGTGTTCTTCGATCGCAGGAGCCTGTCATGATCAGCCTCAGCTACCTGCCACTTCTGCCACTTCCACCAACACCGCTGTTCAAACGTTCATCGACAAACTCAAAATCCTGCGGCCGTGCAGAACCCTGGGCCTGAAGCCTGAACCTCGGAGCTTGAAGCTTGAAGACCGGGGGGCTTTGTCTAAATTCATGCATAGCTGATTGTGGCCATGGAACTTCCTCTCGAAATTTTGCACGAGATTATTGCTCGCGCGTTTGCGGACTATCTGAACAGCTACATTGCCCGGCCAGATTGGCCACCATACGACTTGGGGTCTGGGGACCGCGACGAGGTTCACGCTATCATCTTTCTCTCCTGGACAGGTGGCCGAGTCAGAGCGGTAACTCGAAAACTGCTTCACGATGTTTTGGGCATCGATGAGGACATCATCGCGGGGTAAGCCCTCCTGCTCGACGAAGAGTAGCTGACTCACTCACATCATTTGCGTCACTCAGTGAACTACAATATGCTCTACGGGAAGAAATGGAGATCCTACGCTGCTGTCACCAGAGTATCCTCGTTATCACGACTTTGAAAAGACCCCATCGCCAGGGTACCGCGCGGTTCAATCCCCCGGTTTTCAAACTACTAGTAGAATGCCGCCAAACGCCCTTCGGCGAAGCTTACAAGAAATTCTTTGAGACAGAACACATGTTCTGTGAGCTGCAAGCAATGATATATCATATTGTGAAGCTGGACTCTGGTGACGTCGACGCTCGGACACTGAGCTTTATAAAGCTATACCTGTCACTTATCTCGCGGGCCCGCGGATATCTTAACGATATCAGTCCGGTAGTAGACTCGCTCGAGCAGGCGGTGGCACGCATCGCAAGCGATGGTCTGAAGACTTACATAGAGCCCAAGATTGAGGAAGCAAGGTCGGCAGTTGCAGGCGGTGAGCGTAAACCTGTCACTGAGCACTCCCCCGTGGCACGAAGTCGCTACTCACGTCGGTACATTTGTAGCTGAAAAACTGTTCGCGGGATGGCAAGAGTGCAATTTTCGTGTCGTCCAGATGTTTCTTATTAATCCAAACTACGAGGTAGATCTTTCAAACCATGGCACCTCGAGTCACGCATCTGAATTTCGTTTGTCATGCCGCAAGACTATTCTAAACGCTTTCGATAATGTTGCAACGACGCTTGTCGAGAACGAAGAACCAGAATCCACACCTGCACTCATGGTGCACCTTCGTCTCGTGTGTATAGTTAAATTCATTCTGTCGGGTGTCATAGTGACTGGCTCTTGCAGATTGGACAGATTTCGTTCAAAATGTGGGCTTTATTCAGAGGCCCTTCCAAACACAAAGTGCCTCCTTCAGACCAGGCTAGCGAAATCAGAAGGAAACTCCTCCTTGCAGACAGGTTTTGGACGCCTATAATTGAAGAAATGGAGGCTAGGCTCACTTGATGATAACAACGAAGATGATGGCGATGACGATGGCGACGGAGACGAAGATAGCGACGAACACAAACACGAAGATGAAGATGAAGACGAAGACGAAGACAATGAGGACATGATTGCCAATGACCATGACGGAGACTAGGATGACTTAGGTTAGAAAGAGAGAGAGAAACTAGCAGATAAGACCTTTGACTGAGTTTTTATAAGTTTGGTAACTATTGCCGATAGAATATGATCAATATTATTCGACGACCGCCATATTTTTCAGATAGTTTTAATCGCGCAATGATATACCAATTCTCAAAGATTATCAGCGAGGTGGCTGTCTTCAAGCTCTCTGAAGTGGGGTGGGAACTGAATATACGAACACAGCACACAAGCCGTCACGTATACGCTCTAGAAGCCACTGAACGAAGTCGTCTTCGCTTTGCTGCCGTCCTCAACAAGGTGTTCGCTCACTATTTCGGGACCTATTATATAGATTGCAATAACAGTCTTTCGTCATGTAATTTGTGCATGCGCAATACGGAACATTCCGATTGGACGTCGATAAAGTAATTTTCTTCAGTCACGATACAACGAACTAAAGCCAAGTACTGCTTAGTAGCACTGCGAGTAGTAATCTGCGGTTTGAGAATGATCAGCTTGTATGTTCGAACTCTGTCAACACGTGGAAGCAGACATACCATTGACAGCGTGGCATGTGTAAGGCGCGACACATGCCGTCGCACCGGTCCAGCCTTGGCCACCGCATTGACCGTACTGAGCAACGGTACCAACGGCGGGCGAAGAAGGCGTCGAAGCTGGTGCAGAGCTGGTCGGTCCTGCAGGGCTCTGTGGAAAATAAACATGAGCTAATCAGCAGTGGTCTTGATCGACCTTGATAGGACGTACGGCAGGAGCACTAGTGCTAGGCTAGAGGAACGCGTCAGCAGATGTAGGGCTAAGACCACAGGTACTCAGCTTACCTGAGCGGGAGCAGCTGGGGCGTTCGGTGGGGCTGTGGTTGGGATAGTCTTGGGCTGGCTGGCTGTGTTCCAGGTAGCAGTGGTGGGCCAAGCAGTGGTGGCGACAGCTGGCGACGGAGACGCGAATGGCGAAGGTCCGGGAACTGGAACAGGTGAGCTAAGATACAATACCTTGTCTCAAAAAATGCGTACTTTGGTAGGTGTTGAGTTGCGAGTAAATGTTGATAAGGATGCCCTAACATGACAGATCAGATACTTCATTAATATGAGAATTTTGACCAACTCACAGGGTCAGTTGCACTGTAGGCACCGGGGAACTTAACACCAGCCGGAGTAACGCTGCCGGAACCTCCGACTTGAAGTTGGAAGCACGACATGTAGAACCTGAGATGGAAGCGTTAATGGGCGTAGCCTCACGCATCTGCGCAACAATACATACTGAGCACCGCCAACTTGACTGGCTACGTGAAGAGCTGTATATCATGTCTCAGATCGTAGACTTACTGTTTTATATGTGGGTGGACTTACCAATAACCTCGGCACGTAGGAGATAGTTACCAGGGGCAAGGCCAGTGGGGACTGTGAACGTGAAGTGTCCACAGTTGTCGTTCAGGACTTCTGTGGCCCAGAAGTCGGGGTTGTTGGATGGCATGCCCATCTCGTCGACCTTGAACCAACTAGCCTCGTAGCCGGCAGCACTGGCAGCATCGTCCACCTTGGCCATGTAGATGTTGATGGGGCCGTAGTGATCTCCCTAAAGCACGCTTACATGAGATATGGAAGTGATAGAATCGAACTGCACCTACACCAATGGCCTCGTTGGCGCACGAACGGTCACCTGGCTGTTGGTGCATCTCGACGGTCAGGGTATCACCAGCTAGATAGGCAGGTCAGAAGAGCTTAGTCAATTCATCCCAGGGAACTTACGATTGATAGCGCAAAGACCAGATGCTGCGTGAGCGTTAGCATTGCAAGCGATGTCCTGGAGAAAGGAAAACGGTGAGAACAGGAGAGGATGAGACTAGGTAGAAGCTTACGTTGCTCGTCACACTGGTAACGGGTGAGTTTGATTGGGGCAGACGAACACACCACGATCCTGATTAGATTTTGAGTGTATGATCCACGTTCATCATCATTCTTTAGCTCACCTTGGTCGACACCATTGACCCACAAGGCCTGGAAAGTGGCGTGAGCTGAGGCGGAGGCAACCAGGGAGGCGGCGAAGGCCAATGAGAAGAACATCTTGAGAGTGACAGAGGAGTTGTCAGACCTGGGGAGAAGCAACGACCAGTCCATTCACCCCAAGCTTTATAGTCGGACGACATTGCCACGAAAATAGACACTGCCCATGCAATCTTGAGCAGTGCCGAGTGCCGTGGCGAGGGCGCCGACCGAGAGAATATAGTGTAGCAGGAGGTACCGGATGAATGACCGTGCTTCTTCCATCGTTGGTCCCTGTGGACGGATAAATATGTGGGGTAAGTGAATTGACCGAGTCGCTCATGGGGTACAAATAGTGAGAGACTAAGGTTGTCTGACAGTATGGTCATAAGATCATGTACCCTTTCGCTCACCTTCGACGAAGGGTGATCATGCCCGGTACAAATAGATGAAGGAAACGTCGGGACAAGCGATACCGTACATTGACCGAGTAAGAACCGCTGTATGTCAAACAAAAATGCCTCGACGTCAGTCATCAGCTTCGCTGAATAGTCATTGGGTGATTCGGATTACCGGACACGTTGGGTATATGCGCCCCGTAGCATAGCTTTGGATCATCGCAATATTCTAGGAACGAGTCCATTAGATTTCGTAGGAACATAAAAATAGAACAAGAAAGCTCAATGTATACATGGAGCATAGACGAAACACGGTGAACGACAGTCGAAGGATAGCCGGTCTGACGCAACGGAAACATTTGCTGTATAAAAGGAAAGAAGACTGAGTAAAGCGAATACGAGATCGTAGCACTTCGAAAACAATGATACACTTGCCCAGCAGAGCAGAGGGTGATGAACTCAAGAGCTACCGGAGGTCGGTACAGCGCTGGTCTTCCTCGTCCTCACGACTTTATTCCGCAGAGCTTTCTCCTTGAGCTCGCTTTCGCGCCGTTCTAAAGGACTGGGCAGGTGCTATACAGATGGCCATCAGCCGACTGTTTATCATGCGTGTCAGCAGGGCGGCAGTCGTACCTCGTCTTGAGCTTCTTCTTCTGTTTGAGTCCTTTGCCTGCCTGCCTCAGCCTGACCACGGATCTTTAGTTCGGGCCCTTTTCCCTTGTCGCGACTGTCATTGTCGGTGTCCATTCGGACGTCCTCATCTCTGTCACGCTTCGAACTTGATCCTTCGGCGGGTGCATCACGTGTAGGCGCATCGCTCAGTGTCCTACTCCTGTTGCTGCTGCGACTCGTGCTTCTGCCACCACGGCGTCTGTCATAGTCTCGTCTGGTTGGTGGTGTCCGGCTACGGCTGCGGCTGTAACTAATCCGTCGACGCCTTCGAGGCGGGGATCTGCTCCTAGTTGGACTCCTTCGGCGCCCATAG
Organism: Irpex sp. Y119-03; assembly: GCA_037042295.1. Taxonomy (NCBI): domain Eukaryota; kingdom Fungi; phylum Basidiomycota; class Agaricomycetes; order Polyporales; family Irpicaceae; genus Irpex; species Irpex sp. Y119-03. Next base: position 50,887 of record JAXQKB010000125.1, on the reverse strand, counting down.
CCGCGGTATGGAGGAGAGCGCGAGCGGGACGGACTTGGTGAATATTTTCTTCTGCGCGCGGGAGAACCTCGGGAGTCTCTGCGACGGGATGAATACGATGGCGAGCGTGCACGTCTGCGTGGAGGAGACCGAGAGGCGGGGGACCGCTCACGTCGTCTTGGAGGTGTTCTTGAGAGAGACCGATCACGGCGCGGGAGAGAGCGGGAGCGACGACGAGGTGGGGGAGAACGTGATATAGAACTTCGGAGGGAGCGGGACGGAGAACGGCGACGAGGTGGAGGGGAGCGAGAGATAGACCGGGGCCGGGAAGGTCGCTGGGTCTACAAGTGTCATTAAGAAATCCAGTAATATGGTGAAAGGATGCTCACCCCTCCACCACGCGAGCCCCAGCCACCGTCCCGTGGCCTTCCAGACTCGATAGGACCTCCACCTCTTCCGCGGCCACGGCCCCTTCCTCCACTGCCACGACCGCGACCACTATTACGTGCATCCCGCTCGCTGGCACGGATTTCGTCAAGACGGGCGCGTCGGTCTCGCTCTTCAATAGCACGCGTGTCACCGGCTTTGGCGTTGCGCATTTCTTGCTTCTTGGCTTCAACCATTGACTGAGGAACACCTGCTGCACTCTCTTGTGCTTCAATGAGGAGTTTCCATAGGGCTGTCATGAATACTGGTGTATCTTTCGTCAGGAAGCCAGTGAGGTTAATTTGCATTTTCCTAGGATCTGGAGTCTATAGACGTTGTTTGAGACCACGCTACACCACATCGAATGGAACAACATACTGGGTCAGAATCGTTTTCCAGCATCCCCATGGCATACTCTACCAGCACCTCATCCTCCATTCCAATGAGTTCTCCGATCTTATTAACGACCCAGGAACGTATGACACTCATGTTTACTTTGCGCATATCAACCTGTGAAAGACAATGCATCGGTGTAGATTACATTAATCCATAAATAGACCGACCTTTTTGTCGAATTCAGGCGGAAACTTCATTGACTTGAGGAGCTTGAGCTCCTTGTCTGAGAACCTACGATCCTGGTCGGCAGACGTGCCTTTGAAGAACCCTACGAGTTGAGGTTTAGCACCTGTTTTCGATAGTAGCTATGTAAAAGCTATACTTGCCTGCATCTGCCATGGTGATAAGACACTCTCTGAATTCAGAATGCTGGTAGACGAAAGGAACAGTGGCCAGCGCGGTATATTGGCGCTCGCGAGGCTCTGTACGCATCAAGGGCGTGGGAAATTCGCAATTTACACCCTCTCCTACGCGGTTTGTAGGTTGCAACCTTTCTAACTCGACGAACACCAACTATACATACTGGCCGACGGTCATTTTTCTGTCATGGATCTTCAAAGTTGTCTCGAATACACGAGAGTATCAGACCGTAGTTGCTTACAGCCCCACGCTTAGAATGCCTGATCACTTGAAAATACCTGGACCAACTCGAGCAAATTGTTGCGACCAACTATGTACGTGAAGGAACATTTCGGGGAGCTAGTTATATGTGGTTTAACATGTATCTTTCTCCCCGTTCGGTTCTTCTACATACTCATGATGACCATACGTAAGTCCTGTCTTCGCTCAAGTCTCTCTCAAACTGATTTACTGGGCAGCTGTCACGATCCAGAACCTCCGTGTTACCCACGCTGCCAGGATGAGACAATGTATTGTCTACTTTGCATGCTGATATCATGGAACTCGGAGGAACAATCTTATCCTATCGACTGTTCCCGGCTCTCACTGGCATTATGGCTGTCCGCGTCTATGCACGTGTGATAAGTAAACCTGCATTCCACCTCGATCCCACCTCCTGGCAGGCTTCTCGACGTTCCCTGCTCATCTCGCTTCACATCTCGTACCTCTAGCCTACTTATACTTCTCTACATTGCACGGCTGCCCTCTGTCCTTGCAGCCACCATGCAAGCTGGTGCGTTCATCTCCTTTCAGGGCTATGTCCCGCAGGCAGTGAAATTCGAGGCAAACATAGAAGAGCACGAAGAGACATTCTATGTCCAGCAAGTCCCAGACAAAGGGCAGGGAATCGTCGCCGTTCGCCCCATCAGGCGCGGCGAGTACTTGTTCTCAGAGACACCGCTGTTCACCCTGCCGACCTCCCCCACCAACTCGATGGTCCTCGGTGCACTGGCGAAGTGTACTCGAGAGGAGCAGTGCCAGTTTTTCTCGCTGGCCAACTCCTACCGTACCAAGCTCCTCCCCGCGCTCGCCATCTTCGAGACGAATTTCCTTCTGCTTGGCCGTGGTTCCCTGCAACCTGATGCGAAGCAGCAAGATACCGCGGGCATCTTTCTTCTCGGATCACGCTTCAATTCATCATGTACTCCCAATGTCAGCAAGATCTGGGACGAGCTGCGGCAGGTGATGGTATTCCGCACACTACGAGACATAGCAGAGGGCGAAGAGCTCTGTTTCAACTACTGCGACGTACTGGCGACCAAGGAGCAGCGGCAGAGGGAGCTGTCCGTTGACTTTGGGTTTGATTGCGTCTGTGACGCTTGCCGATTGGAAGGCGAGGCGGCTACCGAGAGCGATCGACGGCGGTCCTCGATTGCCCGGTTATTCGAAGAAGTCGGCCGTTGTGGGAAGGAGCCCACGTTGGGGATTCGAAAGGTCGGGCCACGCCATACGTCTCATGTGTTACGCCCACTAATAATTGGTATTCTCTATAGATTCATTTAGCCTTGAGGATGCTGAAGGAAGAATCGCTCGTGCATTATGAGGCTTCATTCTGTTACGATGCTTACCAGTTTTGCGTACAAGTGCGTGCTTTACGTCTTCTAAAAACTGTAATGTACTGATATTGCATCAGGTGTCCGACTTCTCCAATGCGAAGAAATGGATTCGCCGTGCATGGGAGGTCTCGTGCGTTACATCCGGGCAGGATAGTCATGCTGCACGCATGTTCAAGATATACTATGCGAATCCGCGATCCCATCCCCTCGCTGGATTGCTGCCAAAGATGACTCTTACCGGCCCTGATCATGCACTTACTCCGAGTTAAGTAAATGTTGTTACGCGATGCCCGCATGCTGCACGGTCAAACGAGATTTAATCTGTACGTACTGTTCGTCCTTACTTGAGCGTGTATTGAGAGCCGGCTTTCGCTAGTGTGCAATATACCATGCCTTGTCTCAGCCTGGAACGTGTTTGACATGTGGGTGACATCGGTGTGCCTCGTGTATCTGTGACCGGGATAGCGCCTGATGGCGTGTGCCTGTTCGTTAACGTGCATCGCGGCAGAGCTACACGCCTGCTCGATACGCACGGAGGACATTATCGCGGCAGACCTACCTCGCCGCTTTAGCATGGACTTCCATCGTTCATGTATGAAACCTGGCATCCGACACACTGTGTTCGAAGCCCTGTACCATGCTGTCCCCCCGTGAACGTTGTGTTAGCCATCGATATAAATGTTGTTCATCCATCCTCTCGCATTCCATTCCACCTTTCCAACGCTCAACACAGGGCTCCACTTCTCTCATATCCGTCTAGTACTTCAATATGGTTCTAAGAAATGGTAAGCTTTGATCAAGACCAATCTTACGGTATGGTTGAGAAATTCTGATATGAATTGACGCGACAGCGTCTGCCAGTGGTTCTAAGATCCTCATCCAAGAAATACCTGGAAAAGGGAAAGGCGTCATCACCCGACAATACTTCTCGAAAGGCGACATTGTCCTTGCCGAGCGTCCTCTGTTTACGCAGTCGATAACACGCAGCAACTCCACCGTTCTAGCAGCACTCGCCTCCTGCACGCCATACGAGCGAGAGCGGTTCTACCGGCTGCAGAACTGCCATGGTTCCAGGTACCCTCCTGAGCTTGGCATCTTCGAGACAAACGTCCTTCCCTGCGGGAGTAATGACACCCATGGACATATCGCGCAACAAGGCGGAATCTTCTTGTTCGCCGCCCGTTTCAATTCTTCCTGCACTCCTAACGTGAACAATCGGTGGGACTCCGATCGCGGACAGGTCGTCTTCCGCGCTCTACGTGACATCGTGCCGGGGGAGGAGTTGTGTATAGGGTACGGGAAGCTATTGGCGTCGCGCGACGAGCGTAGGGAGGAGTTAAAACGAAAGTTTAACTTCGATTGTCGGTGTGAGGCTTGTGCCTTAGAAGGTCAAGCGCTGGAGGAAAGTGACGAGAGGAGAGAGGTGTTGCATGAACTCTATAGTGCACATATGAACCAGGCAATCTGCGATGACCCCATGCAAGGGATCGGCGAGGTTCGTATTTGTATTTTGCTATCCTTCTGCGCGCTCTGTGTGGTTCGTCGTTCTCAGGAGCTGACATCACATTTTATTCTCGTTCTCAGGCAATGTTCGCTTTAAAGTGTCTCCGCGAAGAGCGACTACCCGTGTATGACTCATCGTTCTACTTTTCCGGCTTCCACGTCTGTGCTGGGGTGTCAGACTTCAAGAGCGCAGTGGTTTGGGCGAAATATGCACAGGATGCGTCGAGGGTGGCTTTTGGAGAGCAAGCTGCAGCACGATGGACTCAACTAGTGGCTGACCCATCGTCTTACTCAGAAGCCGGTACTCTAGGTAGAATGACGTTGGCTGCTCCGGATTCACCACTCTGGAGCTCGCTCGGGTTCTGAGCATTAGCGCGTGAGACCCGGAGTCTTGTACTTATTCGCCTTGACCCGCTCAGGATATTTATTTCTTATACTTCAACTGTTCCGGCCCGAAATGTATGATCAGCCAATGCCAGCGGACCCTGCCATCTGGTGCGACTGCCAGTATTAGTCCTTATCAGTACGTAAACGTATTCCAATGGGGAAGGTACAGCATTCGAAAGTAGGCCATAAAGCTTATTTATAGCAACCAAGTATGGCGAGGGCCACAACAGTATGCAAAGACGAAGTGCGCTGACCATTGCTGTTTATGGAAACTACCAGACTTTGTGGCGTTTCCACGTGGCCTCTGTCCGCATCGAGGATCTCGAACTCCGGCGCCGCATCCTCACACGCAACTATGCGGCCGACTCGGAGGCGAAGTCCCACTGCCTGATCACAACTCTCGAGGGCTACTCAAAATGCGCCCACCAACTCACATATCTGTTCTAGGCGGAGGGCTTACAGGATTATCGTCAGCTTTCCATCTGTCGAGACGGTTTCCCGCTGCGAGAATCACACTTCTCGAGAAAGGCCCTCATCTGGGTGGATGGGTCAACAGCGAGCGGGTAGACGTCAAGGATACCCATGGTAATACTGCTAGAATACTACTAGAAGGCGGTCCGCGAACTCTAAGGCCCAATGGCAAATCAACACTGGAACTGGCAAGTGTGCTACACGGATGCTAGTGTTGACTGCTGAAACGCTTCGCTTTTCAGCTCAATTTATTGAATCTTCAAACCTCTATCATCACAATTCCGAAGACGTCAGCTGCAGCTCGAACTCGATTTCTCCATATACCGGGCACAAAGGGACTCACCGCATTACCTTCCTCTGCAACAGGCGCGCTTCTGTCACCTCTGGGACGTAGAATGGCGCGGGCCGTTGCCTTCGAGCCTTTCAGACGACCTCATAGCGGGTGGTCTATTGGAGAACTAGACGATGACTCTTTTGAGAGCCTCCTGAAGGCGCGTCTCGGGCCAGAACTTGCGCGAATTCTAGGCAGCGCCCTTGTACATGGAATTTATGCCGCGGATTCCAGACAGTTGAGTGTCAAGGCTGCGTTTCCATCTTTGTGGGAGGCGGTGAAACGAGGCAATGGCAGTATCGTGCGCGGCATGCTGATGTCATCAGCGAAAGCCGCGGACACACTCTCGAATGACTATGAGCTCGGTGACGTTCAGGACCTGATGAAGGGTGTCAGCGTGTATTCATTTCGTGATGGAATGAGTACTCTGACGAAGGCCATCGAGACTGCTCTCGAACACAGTACGAACGTGGATGTTATTAAAAATGACGGCGTCGCCTCCATTAATAAGACCTCACATGAGGACATGATTGTGAGTAATAATCGACAAACAACAGCACCTTCCACTGATCAATATGCACGTCCAGGTTCGAAGTGAGTCCGGCAAACAACTTATTTCCTCGCATATTGTATCTGCGTTACCACTACCGCACTTCCAGTCCCTCCTCGAAAGGTCCTCTCTTCCCGTACTTCCACATCTGACAGCCAACCCGACCAACTCCGTCAACGTCGTCAATCTTATATTTCCACCATCTCCCGAACCCATACACCCGGAAGGTTTCGGCTACCTAATCCCGCGGGACGCAAATGGGAACGCAGAAGTCCTCGGTGTGGTCTTCGACTCATGCTCACTTAGCGCACAAGACGAATACCCCTCTCCCGAATCACCGCGGTTCACAAAGATGACTATGATGATCCGCCCTGCCTCACCTTCCTCACAGCCTGCTACCGTAGAGCAGGTGTTGAAGCACCTGACTAGTCATCTACAGCCGAGAACTCCTTTTCCTCAGCCAATATTCTTCCGCTCACGCATCATGCGCGATTGCATTCCAACTCCTACAGTCGGTCATACGAAGCGGATGGAAGAAATGAAACGTGCTGCACAGGATGAGTGGCAAGGCAGGTTGGAAGTGATCGGAGCCGGCGTGGGCGGGGTTAGTGTTGCGGATTGTATTGAGCAAGGGAGACAGGCTGGGAGGACGTGGGTGTAGGCCGTGTGAAAGTCACGATTGTTCCGGGCTCAGAGAAGTCGGTGTTGAACATCGAGCGTTGATATGCGATACCATTCCTACAGAGTCTGCCTCTGCTTGTGCTATCGGGTGAGGTACAGGAAGATCCGCTGTATGTGGTACCGTATTTCTCAGGACAGCTTGACATGAAATGGACTTGGGATAATGCTCTAAGTGTGTCGCTAGATTTCACCGGCCACTGAGCGTGGCATCAAGCATCTGTGATATGTATGTGAGTGGTGTCGCGATGAGTACACAGATAAGGTACTATGTTTTCTCTATTGGCTGTTCAACGTTCAAGTATTGACCCATAGTTGCTTACCACTGGAATGATGACCGTAATTGTGACTCCGAGTTCGCTGGATCATTGGAAAGGCATCAGCATCTTAATCACATTATTGGCAGGTTACTTATCCTGGAGAGCACCGCTTCTGCACTGGCAAACAGGTGGCGTATCTTCACGGACACATCAAGCATCCATACACCGTCACAGGCACACTAAGACCGCGCACGTCAGGCTACAATAGTAAGGAAACATTCCAATTTGTATGTTAATATCCATTACAACAACAGCAGTAAGTTTAGAAATCCATACACCCTAAATCCCATTACATAAAGTAAGATCAAGCATCCGACAGCATACTCATACATCATGCATCAGTCCACCCTTATACACCGACAAGCAGCAAAATGAAACATCCGAATCAAACAGCTACCGCCCATCCTGTCTCCGGTTTGCCCTCGACGTCCGCGTCCGCGTCTGCGTCCGTCCGCCCAGTTTTATCGTCCGAGTCCAAGTCTCCGTCAAACGCCACGTCTCTGGTGATAGTAATTTCCACATTTCGCTGTGATCGCTCATGGGTCATGCTGGAACGGAGGAATCGGAGGGGGAAGCCTCCGATGGAGCCGTGGCCGTTGGAGGGTGTAGCGGAGACTTCGGAGGATGAGGCCGCTCTGTCGACGCGGATGATGATGAGGTTGAACGAGATGCCGACTGTGATGACCATCTATTGAAACGGCGAAAATACATTTCGTGAGAAAGAGTGCGGGGATGGACGATGGATGAGGTGTGAGACTTACGACGTCGGAAACACCGTAGATGGCGTTACTGCCGGCGAGCTCACATATGAAGGTTATCAACACTGTAATGGTGTACAGCATGCCTGACTCGAGGATGATACGTATGACGTTCTCCAGCTTCGTACGCGGTGGCCTACTTGATCGACTCTGAGAAGCGTGTGTGATATACGGTGCGCTCTTCTTGTTCGTGCGCCATATCTTCTGGATGATAATCGCTGCATTCGCACATCAGTTATCTGAAGAGCCGCGAGGGTAGGGAAGTTGAGAGAGAACATACCAGTGGTGAGCAAGTTCAAAACGATAGTGATGCAAAAGAAGGCGTAGAGAAATGGCTTGAGTAGCCCGGTCGACGAGATCACGGTGTTCTGGTTGAGCGTTGCTGTGATCCATATGATAGCCACCGAACATGCTGTTGCTGCTAACCACAGAACGACAGGGAGGATGACGACAAGCAAACTATGCGAGAACACGATGAAGGCTCGATAGATCTAGAGTAGTCTGATAAGCAGGAGTCCATGATCCACGACATTATATATGGCGGACATACCAACATCGCATCTCCAATGAGAGTCATCACTTGTGTGTCCACCGTCTACGATTCCATTCCGTCAACACCCTTATCCGCGAACGAGAGACCACCCGTGCGTACCTTCATCACATTGACCCAATACGAGATATTCCTAAACTCCTGCTCCGGCTGCGGTCCACTCGGCCCTGAGGAGAATATGAACGCGTCCAAATTATGCTTCAACCCTAACGAGACGTCCAACGTCGCGAAGACCGCCATGAGCGCCATGACAGCGACCATGGGCCAATTCGCTTTCTTGCGGTCTCCGGCGGCGTCGAAGAAGAGGGCGCGTGCGGTGATCCAGAGGGTGACGAGGTAGATCCCGTAGACAATGCACTCCATGAAGAGGGCAACGATCTGTGCCTCTGCGACAGGAAAGTTCGTCATAGGCCCTCAACTCTCAACTAAGGGGTCGGTGGGGTAGTGTGGGGTAAAGGGAGGGAGAAGGGGGACCAATGCGGGCGGAAGTCTACAGAAGACAGACACTGACAGAAGTCGGGAGGGAGGGTGACGAGTTCGAAGGTGTGGCGACGGGAGGCGCGACACAAGACTCGTGCTCCTCCGGCATATAACCACTAGCACCTGCGGGACCTAGATCCAAAATCCAAAACCTCGGGAGAGCCACAACCGCCAAGCTGTCGGTAGGCACCAGAGGCCAGTCTCGACTTGGCGCCTACTACGATAGGCAATGCTAAGGAGCGGAAAGATAGAGGGGAGAAAAAGAGGATTCGAGCGTCGTGTGACGCCTTTTGACTTGGGTTTTTAGACGTGCCTTGTATATATTTGAGGTTATCATGGTCTATATCTGTATCTGTGTCATCAATCATATGCATGTATCAGACGGCGGTTGCGGTGTACGAGGCGTCAAAAATTGCTCACCGTACAGGGCGGAAGATAAGTACTGTACGTGAATCAGGTCTTCCAGTTCCTCCTTTCCTTGGTTGGTTGATCTGGATAAGAGTTTCCAGTTTTCCGGGTATCCAATCGTGCCTGAGCGTCCTGGTTACTCAACCCGTGACAGCGTCAGCCAGAGAAAACGGACGTGGAGGGGGCGCAGCTCAGGCTGCAAACGCTGGGTAAACGACACACCAGAAGACAGATTAAAACAGACGCGGTCTGGTTCATGTGAGGGGGATGAACCGACGAATAGGAACGCGGGGTAGCCTGGATTGGGTGGTGCCTCCTCCTGATCGCCGTCCAGTAATGCGTGTGCGCGTGCAGACGATGCGCTAGTGCGCTTTGGTTGGTAACTGCGATCGAGTAAGATCGGTGTTTGCTATCTGCAAGGAACACCTCTTCGTGAGTGGACGCCACGATAGAATACTACAAAGGGACAGACAGCCTACACGAACCCTCACGAACTCCTTCCGATACCATGACGCCCATAATCATGGAGAATATTAGAGACGCTTCCGTTATTGAGGCCGTGGGTGCTGAGCGTTATTTTCTCAAGCTACATACTACATATATCAGTCGAGAGAGTTGTTCGTTGAGTAGCAGAAGGGATTGTGTCTGTTGGAATACATGCCTTTCTGGGATTAGAGTTCTCCACGCTCTCGACCGCCCGCTGTTTGACGTGGTGGCGCTGGGAATACCTTTCGGAAGCAAAAGTCATTTTTTTTTGCAGCTTGCATGTGGTAACTCGCAGATGTGGCGCACAAGATTCGAACAGCTGCGGCCTTATCAGCCAGAGCCAAGCCAATGAGGTTGAAACCAACCAGCAAATAGTACTTAGTACTGACTGACAGGAACGTTCGTTGTACCACCGACAAAACCGAAGAAGGATGGTTACCCGCTCGCTCAAGGTCAACTTTGAACTTTCCACTGTTGTTAAGTAAATAATCCATGGTGTAAGATGAAGTGCCTTTTGGGGGAGAACGATGGTCATTAGGTGAGAGTTCTTGAGATAACGACAACGGTCACTGCTGTATATCATGAGTAGTGGCGGACGTTACGACGGACATGAGACACTTACCACAAGATATCCTTCCAAACAACTCATCAAATAGGCAAGTCACCAACTCTCAAGGGCTTCTAGCTCTCGTATGCATGTGCTGGGCACATAGTACCAGTCCATTCCCCATGGCCCATGGCCTGCAAGAATAAATCGAACACCATTCGCCACATCGAACTCGAGTCTCGCAGTTCCCTATCTCCAGGAACAAGCACCCTCACCTTCCGTAGCTTCCCGTACAGTACCAGAGATAACAGTAATTAGACTTGTCGAATGCGACTGAACGTTTGAGGAGAGGACGAATTCAACGATCGGTGATCGCGACTTATCGGCGACGCCACCACGCTCTAGGAGCCGCCACCTCATATCAACTGGTTACCGAGTTCCATGTGATTTCGCCTGCTTGAGAATGAGCCTGAATAATGGCTGAGTGCAAGTAAGTACAAGAAAGGTGGGAAGGTGAAGGTGGGGTGGGCAGCAGAGACTGGAGGATGCGCTAGGACCCCGAAGTACGAGTAGGCGCGCGGGAGTGGTCCGGGGTCTTACCGAAGTCTAGGCAAATTCAAACTTTGTTCGATTACGCGCAAGGTAGAGAGGAGGTTTAGATCGAGCATGCCTTGTACTAGTACTTCATGGATGTTTATTATGCAGTAGGTGGAAGAAGGTAGAGAGGGTTAACTTGAAGGCGGGGTGGGCAGCTGGGCTGGAGGATGCGTCAGGACCCCGAAGCACAGGAGTATTCTGGGGTCCTACTAAGGTCTGTTCATTCAAGTTCAGACTGTGTACTTGGCAAATTATTGCTCGGAAACTGTGCAGTAAGATAATTTGGCAATCTCGCAGTCAACGACCGCTTCGCGAATTCGTGTTCGCGTGGGCAGGGCGGGTTGTCGGCATGAGGCTCGACATACACGCAGCCGTGCTTACATACATGCAGGCGTATATAAGTGAGCTCTGCTGCGCATACGCTTCGTTACCTGCTGTCAACTCGTTACTATTTCTCAATACACCGTTACCTACGTACTACGCCTCCCACCCCTCGCGTGTCCTCCTTCTCAACCACTCACGCAGAGTCACATACTTTAATCTCCAGCCAATCACGGGGGGTATCGCGACCGTTGCCACAACACACGGTAATGTTGCTCTCACGCGACCTCCGTTGGTCTTTTAGAGATGGAAATGTCCCACAGGAGGAGACGAGCGCAGCAGAGGAGTGAGAGTGTGATGCGGGGGTGGGTGGGAAAGGACGAGGTAAGTGTGCGATTGCTATTTATTGCACAAGATCGCGTGCGGCAAACGCCGTCTCTTGACTCTTGCTCCGGGTCACCTTGCATTCAATTATGCTCGGCTGAGGCGTGTTATCTACCTCTTCTAGTCGTCTCGGACGTCGTGTTTGTTGTGTTCTAGCGCATGCAAAGCAGCTAATAAAATGAGGGAGAGTTGATCAGAGAGGTATCTTGGATGGTGGATGTGATCAGTCTGGAAAGGTGCGCACACGCTTCTCTTCGCCCGTCCGTAGACGACTCATTTATTCTCAGCCTCAGCATCTGACAGCGAGTTTCCCACCCTGCCAGCTCTCTCCCATGCGAGCTTCCTCCCAGCTCTGATCCCTGCAGCCCCTCCGACCTCCGTCTCTTCACTCGACCGCCATCTTCCTAAGTGTTTGCTTGCTTATCTTACGAAACTTTACGCCTCAACGTCTCCATGAGTCTGTCTCGCAGCCATCATGGCAATTCAGACAGCAACCTCCACCTCCTCCACCGCGGACTCTAACCCTTCCACCACATCCTCCACTAACTCGACTACCACGACGAACAACAGCAATCCAAATGACCTCGGACGCAATTCTATCCCCTTCAGCTTTCTCGTCGCCTTCCTCGCGCTGTTCGTCGCCTTTATGGGCATCGGCCTCTTTGCGAAGAGGCTAATATATTTCATTCGCCTGAGGCTGGGTTTGCCTATACCCGAGCCGAATACGAGGAGGAAGGTGCCTAAGGCGAAGAAGGAGAAGCCGGTGTTGTGGGATGTGTATCCTGAGAAACGATACACGTCTGACGAGGGAGATGGGAGGTGGAGGAATATCAAGGTGCGTGTGCCTATAACCTAAACATCGGACAGATGCTTCATCAAATGCACATATAGCCTCTGTCCTGCTACTGCCTCCGAGACGACCCTCAGTCCGACACCTCTCCTTCCACATCCTCACCTCCTACCTCTCCTCACCCACCAACATCACCCTCGTATACCCGCACGACCCGCTCCCAATCACACACCCTCCTCCCTCAGGCCTTTGTAGGCACAGGCCGTATGGCCATTGCACCTCTCCCACCCCCACCTCCTCCACGACCATTATTCTATTCACCTGACTCCCACTCTATACGCTCACGACCTCAAACGACCTCAGCACGCACACGAACACCACCTAACCCAATTCAAGATCTTATTACTAACATCCGCGAACTCCTCCATCCGACTACCGCTCCTGCAAGATCACACGCCGTAGAAAAGAAACCGCGTACCTCGCACGAAGGAAATAAAGACGATGAGAAGGAAGGCGTGAGAGTTGCTGTGTTAATCGCTATGCCGAGTGAAGAGTCGCATCGGCGACGACTAGCAGAGGGGAAGGCGGGGCACGATCGAACGAGCAAAGCTAGCACCGACTCCTCCTCCTCCTGCAAGTCCAAATCGGCAGACGTGGAAGTGGACGTTCAAGGAGAGGGAGAAGCCGGACTGGAGACGTTAGGCGAGATGTCAGTGGGTATAGCGGACGTGCCGCTTGAGTGGGCGGAGGTGGATGGGTGGGAGGAGGATGGGGAGGAGGATGAGAAGACGTGAGGTTGGGGTGTGGTGTGGGTTACGTATTGAGTGTTGAGAGTGTGTGGATAGTGATGAGGGAGAGAGAGGGTGTATGAGTACTTTATGCTCTTCGATTTGGTCTGGTTGGTACGCTTGATACTTTGTAGGTACGAAGGTTTGTAGTGCGTGTAGTCTTACAGTAGGTGTGAAGACAATTCCACTCGTCTCTGGTGCAAGTTACACTGGTGCTGCTATCCACGTCCGGTTATATCACAAACGCAAATGACCGTAAGTCATAAGTAGGCAGGATGGCGGTCTCATGGTCTTGCTAAGCTATGGGGGCTCGGGAGTCGGAGCATGGGATGATAAGGTTCGGGGATTCGAACGGATCTGTTGCTTTACGTCACTTGAGCGTATCAGCAACAGACTTGGTTGGACGAATCGTGAAGGGTCTGAGGACTTAAAGGCTTTTGGATTTGACGGTGCATTGTGATTAAAGTCTTTCATAGTAAATGTATATACCGAAACGGCACTCTCTCGTCACGCAGGTGAACGTATGTATGTGTACGCGCCAGTCTATATTTTTCCAATGAGAAGCCCCTGAACATCTCGGGAGCGATTATGTGTATGGTATTCCCAAATGCCAAGGCCAAGACACTCGCAAGTCCAAGAGTTCTCCCAACCCACTTGTTATATCGCTGATAGACTTGTAGTCTAATTGGCCAAAGTGCTAAACGTTGGGGTATCCACAAACCCGAAAAGCAGCATCGGCGGGTTCCATTCTGCATTGAAGTCCCTGGAAACCTCTCATGCACCTCTGAACCCACCAGCGCTAGATGAGGGAAGGAATAAGTATACGTATACCGCATGAGAACATTGTAGATGGAACGATGGCGACTCGGATAGGAAGTACTCACAACGGGGAAACGACTTCATTATTGGTTGTCGGCGCTCCTGCTCCATTTTCGCCCAGTGCGGAGTATACCGCGCTACACACAGGGTGTCAGATATGTTGGAGAAGTGAAAGAGGTTTGTGTCTCCTACGTTGGTTGAGGGAATAGTGCTGTGATGTTATACGTTGGCAGTAGGCCTGTGCTAAGATCCCCCGGATCTCTACAGCATTCTACTTCCTTTGGTTTGTACGGCCCTCCATAGATCTCCGCAGTGAGTCCAATTGGCAGAGCGGAGACATATGTCGCAGCAGTGACCCAGAAGATCAACACGTAGCGAGTGGCGAACATCGATCTCCAGTGGGTAGATAGAAATTTGGCAGGGTTGCTGAAGAGAGTAATTCAACTGTGAGACTAGAGGTAGACGACTAAATGTAACTTGGACATCGTACTCACTGCGAGAAAGGAGAGGCCGGCTCTGGGGCCAAAAGATCCATGAGCCAGTCCATTTATAATGAGCATTGTGAAAGCTCAGAGAATTTTTAGGCATTCATCACTCACATAGTATTATGGTAAGCGTATCACGGAGCATTGACATCTTACCGTCATCTTTCTGTTTCATATGTTTCTGGTTCGAACAAGATCTCTCCCCGGGCCTGATCGAACTTGAACTTGTATACTGCCAGGTCACAGTCGGAAAATGCATAAGCACTGTTCAACGCCAGCTGTTGATTGAAGTCAGGAACATTGACACGAACGTGATGTTTACTCGTCTCCTGCGTTCGTCTCATACAACGTTGATCATGAATGTACGTTGAGCGAGTGATAATCTGTACCTCATCGCCAATAGCTTGAGAGTTATCACGGCAAGGTACACATTGGCCGTGGCTATGCTGATATTTGGAGGTGCTGAATACCGGGTCGCTTGTGTCTGGGGCTGTGTGTAGCGTATACCATGGCCACCGTCAGATCATGACGAGAGGAAGCCTACAGAGAGAGGGGGGGATGAGAATTCGTTGCGATACAACAATGACTAGAAACGCTGTCGTGAGAACCTACACTCGCAACCTAATCACCAATACACGCATCTTTAGCGTTCAAAGTTCATGATCAACGTTCAATGTTCAACGTCGATGCCCAGCTTATGCGAGCTCAGCCATTGTACAATTTGTACTGATGGCACAACCGCGACTGCGCACTAGCGCTCAATCATGTTCACCGGTATCTTATCTATAGTAGTAGGAGTTCGATTGAGCTGCGAAATTCACTAAAGATAAAGTGACACATCCCATATAGGTCGGATTTACGAATACTGCCATCTTCAGCGGGGTAGGATAGAGTGATACGACTGTGAAGCTTCCCCAGTGCTGCACGTTGAGCCTCCATGAACTGGACGAGCTTATCGTGGCTTTCGAACAGCAGTTTCAAGTTGTAGTTGGATGAACCCAGTTGGTGCGGCACGTAGTCCTACGATGTCTGCCCAGGGGTAGTCTACAAGATCGGGCAGTAATCCATGTGATCGGCCTGCCGTAGAGGTAGCCTACGATCGTTTTGTGATTATGCAACTGAGGCATAAAGTCGGCCAACATATCAAGGGTCTGAGAACCGGACTGGATGTTGGGCTTACCACAGAGTTCCATGACCTCATGAACAGAGATGGCGTTACTTTTTCTGTAAGGATTAGATTGGATGGAACTGAACTACTTATAGAGCCCGCATTCAAGTCAGCAGAATAGAGTCTCTTTGTAAAGAAGATTAAGCCATATAATTCTGCCTAGTATGGCCAACAGCTGGAATATGAAGGTCTCGGAACAACCACGGGCTGCCCTTGACTATACTGAACTACCACCGCAAGCACCTTTATCTGGGCCATCACACGAACCAATGTCCTTGATACTCAATCCGAGTCGTCTTCTGGCAAATGAACCCGTCTACGGAAACATTGATCAGCAACATGGTCAAGCAAATAAACAGATCGCACGATGCGCTCTTACAAATGGTGAAGATAGTATGGTTCTATCGACAGGAGCTCCTGCGCCCATCTCCCCGATAAATGGTGTCCTTTGAGAGGGTACAGTCAGCAGGAAAGACAGGCCAGGCAGGAATGCGATCCACATACCCAAACGGTGGCAGTGGGGAGGCATAAACGTAGGCGGTGATGCAGAATATAATGAGATAGTAGCTGCGAAGCATAATGCGTTGCTTATGGGAAGTACGATGAACTAAATACTAAGGGGAAATGAGTGAAGAGGACACGACAACGAGTAAGGTACGTACTGGAAAGATGTGTCGAGACCGGCTCTGGGTTTGTTATCATGCATTGTCGCAGACTTTTATAGGATACGTGTAGCCCTGCGCCAATTCTGCCTTGACACTGAACGTTGAATACGCACCGAAGTGATCATGGATCGACATCATCAGCTGTTGAGAGACATCAGGGAGATGGACGCAAACATGATGTGTGCTATCCTCCGCGCGCGTCTCATGCAATGTTGATCATGAATGTGGTTCGGTCGAGTAAGGTCTTGTACTTCGGTCGCCGATATCATGACAAAGTATACTGGGCGGTGATGGCATGGTGGGACAATAATTTTGGTGGTATTCAGTTGCAACGTGAGTCAAGTCGCCTGTATCAGAGTGTGCAGCATGTGGATGACAGGTCATAATGAGAGGGGCCTACGGAGGATTTAGTCACAGTACACCAATGAAACGCTGTCGTAAAACTCACACTCGCAACCTGATCACCCATGTTCAACGTTCAAGGCACAGAGATGTAGTCGACTCAGTGCCATCAGTGACCGGGACCGCTATCTGTACGCCATAAAATGAGAGATATATTCCATGAAGGGTTTCATCATACGAGATTTTGTTCTCAGATCCTTACGGCGCAGATATAGTATAGGTCTGACAAAATGTCAAGTTCCTGTGGGCCCTTCGAATGAACAGATGGATTACTCACAAGCTCGAGTGTCCTTGAGTAGAATACCGGTCCCTTTATAGTCAGTATACGGGAGCACAGCTTCATCATCCTCGTGCATAACCACTGGTAGAATAGTGACGCTTGGTGTGTCGGGCCTGAGAAGAATGGGAATAGTATCCAAGCCAGAAAAGCAAAATCTCTTCGTGAAGACCAAAAATATCTATTCCGCATCTGGTCTACAGGACACGAACATACGGCTCCTAAACGTCCGCGGGACGCCATTGACTAGCTGAACTACCACTGGTAGCACCGCCGCCGCGTAAGGCATCTCATGAACTGACGCTCAGACGTCATCAGGGTTTGCGAAATGCGCGAATCTAGAGAGACACGTTAGTTGATAACATAACTTAACAGATAACCTGCGTACGGAGAAAAGGTCATTTCAGAATCGAGAGGAGCTCCTGCACCCATCCCCGCGGTCTCTTTTTGTCTAAGAGTCGGCGCAGTCAGTATTGAGAACGAAATGAGGGTAATAGATGATCCACATACGCAGGCGATGGCAAGGGGGAGGCGTAGGCGTAGGCAGTGATGCAGAGTACGACGAGGTAAAAGCCACAGAGCATGTTGCACTTGTTGTGAGGGTACGAGTTGAACTATATGGAAATGTGATTCAACGAAAAAAACATGACTATGAAGGAGCCACGTACTACAAAGTTGAAGATAAGTCGAGACCGGCTCTGAGTCTGCTTTAATGCATTGTCGAGGACCTTTATAGCATATGGTTAGTAGGTTTATCAATGGGTGCATAGCCACCCAGCATAGATCGCAACAGATGTCACATTACTAGGCCGAGAGAAATCAGCAGCTGTGATATAGATGTAAGATGCATCTACCTGCGCACACGCTTACACGGTGTGGATTAAGTACGAGTGTTTGTTGATCGAATGATGTTTTGTATCTTGTTCGCTCTTGTGCACCGATATCGTGAAGCACGCTGCTCCAATCTGTGATTGCGTTGACGGTGACCAGGAGTAGGAAGATGCAATGTCACTTCCCAGATCGTACGTATCAGAGCGTGGAGTGTAGACGTCAGCTCATGCTAAAGGGGCTACAGAGAGTCGAGGGATTAGTAACAGTACACACTTGAGAAATATCACGACGAAAGCTTACGTTCGTAACCGAATCACCATTATGATATGTTCAACGTTCAACACTCACCTGATCTCTTGGCATACGTATCCGCCTTGATGTTGACGCAACGGACATTCACAGCTCGCTACCAAAATCAAGAGGCTAGGATGATACAGTAACATTGCAGCGAGAGAGAAAATGATACAAATACAGTACAATAGAATCCAAAATACGATAATCAAACCTCCTGCGACTCCTTCTTGCCCTTCTGTGTCTTACTGGGCAGGAGCTACGATACCATGGATTGTCAGCTATATCTTCATGTGAAAGTAGATGAATACATACTGCAGCATCAATGTGTGGTACGACACCACCCTGTGAGATGACAACGTCACCGAGGAGCTTGTTCAACCTGCAATACTGATGTCAGCTTAAGATTCAGGAGGTAACTCCAAAAGTTACTCACTCCTCATCGTTTCGGATAGCGAGTTGCAAGTGACGGGGAACGATACGTTGCTTCTTGTTATCACGAGCTGCGTTGCCAGCAAGCTCAAGAATCTCAGCAGCCAGGTACTCGAGGACGGCTGCAAGGTAAACTGCGATCCAAAGCGTAAGAAATCAAGTAGAAAGTTCAGCCATCTGAATACGTACCAGGTGCACCAGCACCAACACGCTGTGCGTAGTTGCCCCTCTTCAAGAGACGGTGGACACGACCGACTGGGAATTGAAGGCCGGCCTTTGCAGATCGGGATTGGGACTTGCCAGCGGCGTCACCAGAGGTAGCCTTGCCGGACTTGGACTTGCCGCTGCTCTTGCCAGACATTGTTGAGTTTGAGATATGTGAGAGAGGGCTACGAGGGTGGTGGTTGAGGGCAAGGAGGACGAGCGTTGAAGGTGGGTATCGTGGAAGAGGACAGGCCCTTTATATGGGTGACGCCTGGGAAAGTGACAGCGATAAACAAACGCGTCACGTCGCGTCGCGCGTGTGATGATTGTCACGTGGGTGTCAAATAAGGCCATCGTCACGCGTCACTATATAAAGGCCGCCCTCACGCGAGAACGCCTTCTAGCCTTCTCAACTGTTACCCCCATCTCCTTTGCCAGCAGCCCTCACAAGTCACTCGTATATCCACAACAATGGCACCTAAACCCGCTTCTACTGCTGGCAAGGCCCCTGCTTCCACCGCCTCCAAGGCTCCTGCTAAGACGACCGAGTCAAAGGCGGCGAAGAAGACTTCTAAGCCTGCGGCCTCTGGCGCAGACGGTGACAAGAAGAAGAGGCGCAAGACTCGTAAGGAGACCTACTCTTCTTACATTTACAAGGGTAAGCAACATGACATCGAACTTGGGATATCGGACTTGAACTCACACGACATGCAGTCCTCAAGCAGGTCCACCCTGATACTGGTATTTCCAACAAGGCGATGGCCATCCTTAACTCGTTTGTCAACGATATCTTCGAGCGTATCGCCACTGAGGCATCCAGTACGTTGACGCATGCTTCGCGGGCTATATGTATTCTCAACTGACCTCGACTTGCAGAGCTCGCTTCTTACTCTAAGAAGTCGACGATCTCATCGCGAGAGATTCAGACCGCTGTCCGTCTCATCCTCCCTGGTGAGCTTGCCAAGCACGCCATCTCTGAGGGTACCAAGTCGGTGACTAAGGTACGATATAATGAAACTCTCGTTTTCAACAATGTACTGACAGCATATTTTAGTTCTCGAGTGCTGGTGCCAAGTAAATGTTTATCTCTGTATGATTATTGTCTCTGTATCGCGTACTCTACTGTATTCTTCTAGCCCTTATGGATTGTTCTCTTGGTCTTTCTCGAATCTCAATGTCTATCGTCTATCCCTCATTTCTCACAGTCTGCAACCAGTCCTTCCGGACTGAGGTGCATTTGTACGCACTCTGAAAATCTTGTTAGGAATCGTCAGTCGTACTTGGGCAACGATTTGGGTTTGGAACACCGTACTCCTCACATAACTTGTGTAAACTGGATGCGAAGTGTACCTTTTGAGGCGCTTAACGGTGCCTTACCGCAATGTCTGCTTTGTTCGACATGTTCCTTTTGAAGCATATATCTACGTACACCGCTCAATATACAGAACGGCTCTCCCATCGTCCACTATTTACAGACAAAATCAGCAACTGGTTTGAAGGAGCTCAGCCAGAAATCAGGACATGTCTATACCACTCACGTGACCTAATAAATGCCCATCGTTGGGTTGCCTGCCGGTTGTCTCTTCTCTCGTCCGTCATCATCCCCACCCGCTCTCTGTCCCTCGCATGGCAACGCTGACAAGGCCCAAGTCGTTGCCGGCGGAGTCGTCGCATCACGTACAAAATGACATAACCTCGGGCATACCGACCCCATTCCCTACTAATATCCTCGAGCGCAAACCAGACGAATATCTTGACATCCCCAAGCCAACCCACTCGCAAGGACAAGAAAAGAGCGAACGTGCAAGAGGTGCAGTTGGAACCAATTCCTCTGAGAATGTATCATCGGTAAGAGTCAAGTTTTGCTGTTGCGACATCTCTTACCGTCGCGCCAGGCAGACCTCGTTCCAACTCGCATCGGACAGGTTCAGGCGACATGCGTCACTGCCCTGCAAGACCTCCTGTTATCCTCGCGGACGACACCTAATCGTCGTCACTCTGTTCCCGCTCACGCTACGTACGGACTCCAACGCCTCGTGAACGACTTACGCGTGGACACTGCGGGCGGTCAGATGTCCGAGCTAACGCGCTCACTGTCCGACGACGAGCTCATAACCGAGTTAAACTTACGAGTCGGTCATCTCGCTCACAACCTTCCACCAAGGGAGGCAAAGCTGGCCGAGACTCTCGTCTCTCTGCTCACGCACCTTCATCACGTCGCACCTCTACCAACAGATGAACGGGAGCCGACATCACACACTACAAATGGCAACCCGTACGCTGCTTTGCAGAGACAAGTCAGTGATTTCCGACTGGAACGGTCCTCTTCGCCAGACAGTCTCAGTCGTGGCGCGACACCTGTACAGGCGGTCGAATCCGCGCTCCTCTGGTCTCATATCGACGCAGAGCTTGAAGAGGTTCTGTCGCTCTGCCGCTCAAATTCCATCGATGACCCATTCTCAGATAATCTGCCTCCAGAGTACGATCTCGCGGATTACGAGCTTCCCCAGTACGAACCTGCAGACGATGATTTGGACTACAGCGGGAAGTCGTCGTACAGAGCGGGTTCAGTACTTCATCCCTCCTCCAGCCGATTGTATGACGCTGGAAACGAGAAGATGAGGATGGACCTTGAGGCTGTGACCCTCGCCATCGATCGCTTGTACTCCGTAGCGCCTCAGCTACACAATCAACGTGTGGAATTGAAGCAAACCAAGGTCAAACAGATGGAGCGCGCAAAAATCAAGGGCAAGCAGCGCGCGACGGAGGAGGATATGGACTTACGCGATCTCGACAAGATGCTCGGTCTCATCAGCAAGGCGTCGGACAGGAAACTGAGCGATCAGGCCGTGTTCGTCGACGAGTCTGCTATGAAGCGCAAGTTGGAGGTCGCGAACCAGAAGGCACAAGAGAAGGTACGAGAGTGAATATATTCTTCATTCCTGTTGTATGAGTCTGGATCTTAATACTTGCCTATGAGACAGCGAGCGGCGTTTGTGGAGCAGCTGGCAAACCACTCGGAAGCCGGGCGTATGCACTCTCAAGATGCTTCGTTCTTACAACCCTCACATCGATCCCGCTCGCAGCCAGCGCTCGCAGACGACACTCACGACCCACATGCGCTCCTATCTCTTCCCGAATTCATTCGTGAGGGTATCCCTGATGTTGTCCAACATCGTATGCAACTCGAGCGCGATCCAGAGGCGTTACTCTCACTACCCGAGTTCATGAAGGAGCACCCAGTGCCGCAGGTCTCCCATATGTCCCGTGCTGGACGAGGGCAGTCTGTTTCGCAGATCATCGATATTACTGGTGAATCGCATGCGCCACAGTCTGCGACTCAGAAGCTGAAGGGCCGTCGGTCGAGGAGCATGTCAGAGCCTCTTGCGTGGCTTCTGTCAGCTAAACCTTCGTCATCGTCCTCTGGTTCCAGCCTGGGGCTCAAGCGGCGCGGCTCGAAACGACAAATACGCCCCGGGTCATCGTCTGGTGCCTCGACGCCGATAATAGAAGGTAAGGTTCACGATTGCTCATCTGTTCACCTGTTGACGTACAACTTTGTAGAAGCTCTGGACGTGTCCTACGTTGCTGAGTACCATGAGAACCTTCAACACGTCTTCGTTTTCCTAGAAGTCTCGGGACTCCGGGCGGGTTTCAACCTCGAAGCAGAAGTTGTCCCCGAAGGCGATGTCGGACCTGGCCATCTCTTCCTCAAATGCGATACCATAACGTCACCCCCGCTGACGCTACCCGCCCATGTATCGCCAGGGCCTGCCACAGTATCCGTAGTCGGCGGCCGTCACTATCAGATCAAGCTGCCGACGCCCAACGCGAAGAAGCCTGATCAGCTGTCTCCTTCAGATTCGACCTTCGCTCGAGATTTGTTGGACGCGACGTACTTCCAGGCTATCAGCCCTACGAGTTTCATTTGTTCGTCGTGCTCGCTGCCTCTGGTCCGTGCATCTCAGTTGCATCGGTATCGAGACCTACCGTCTGAACATTGGGCGGAGTTGGTTGACGCTTGGATGTGCCATGCTGACCAGAAATTGCACGAGCATGTCAAGAAGGGATCGAAAGAAGGCTTCTGGCCGAGCGCTGGGGAGGTTTTAGTCGGCGGGAGTTATGTGCTCATCCGTGAGGATTCGATCGTAAAGGTCAATCTTAGCGACGTGGAGACACACAGCAAGTCAAGTGTAAGTCTTACTACCCAATCTCTCCACATCATATACGGATGCATAAGAAGGCCGGCATTGGGCTATACCTACCCATGGCCGCTCCATGTTGTTCGTGTATCTGTTCCGGAGTCATTTCGAAGCCCTCGTTGGTTTTGTTCTGGCAAAGGGCTTGATACCGAATGTTGTGTGGGGTGGCAGGACTAACGTCCTCTGGCTGATACAAATCGTCCAATATCTACGTTTCCGCGCTAAACAACTCTCCTGATGCTAAGGCTAATGCCTCGAGAGCTACCTGTGCTGATACATATTTTCTTCTTTCATACCTCTTGTTGTCATACGATTGAGCTGATTGACTTTATTTTTCTAGGTTGACGATTGGCATCGCATTCGATGCATTTGTGGAGCCATTGTTGGAAGATGTCGACAACATAACAGCTCTGAGGGCTCTGCGATGGTTTACCGGCTGGCGAAGTACGCGTTCAGGCCTGTCAGCCCAACCTCAGAGTGAGTCTGTCTACCTTCTTAAAGACGTCCTCATTATACTGATGGGTAACCAGGCCTAGCCGTATCCCTCTGTCCGCGTTCATCGTCGAGGATATGAATGAGTTTGTCCATGCTCATGCGACATATCGTTTCATCATCATGGACGAGGAGCAAGAACGCCCGCGCATCCTTGTATGTGCTACGTTTTACCTTGATTCAAACCTCGGACTCTGATACGTCCCATTCAGGCTTGGCTATTCAAGCCAAATATGAAGATAGCGTATGCAGTCCCGAGCCCGTATGTTATCCCCAAGAATGGGTCTTTCCGCGTTGCGAAGGTACTTTTCAAGATCGTCGGTCCTTCAGTAGGACCTGATGATTTGCAAGCGTCAGTATCGCTCTGAGATATCCGCTGTGCCTCTGCTAAACCCATCTCCTCTCCATTAGATTACTCAATAAGCATCCCGGCTTCCCACAAGCGGAGCACCTTTACTACCCTATGGACGTCTGCCGACGACTGGCGGTATTGCTCAAGGAGAGTAACACCGCTTATCCGGAAAGCATGCGTACTATGACTGGTCTCGATGTTGGCTGGCTCCAACGCGCCTGAGATTACGGACATTTTCACTTTTACGCAACTCTTAACCTTGTGGGTGCTTCTTGCAGCCCGTTCTTGATATTCTTGCGCGCAATTTGTTGTTCTCCTTTCACTGACATAACATCATCATTTAATTAGACGTTCCATACGTTGTTCCCCTCTTTGTCAATGTATAGATCTATTGCAGCTTTTGAGATCTGCCGGTATCCAGGGTTATGGCGCTGTGCGGTTGCAGTTTCAGCGACCGAGGTGGCCATGGATCAAATACTGATGCAGATCTAGAAACGCGCATCTCCTCAAGTCATCTTTTGCTCGATGTAAGTTCCATGTAAGTGCGCGCTGTTCATATAACAAATGAGGTTTGTCTGGCTACCTTCCTAACATGACACCTCGCTGACAATCCGGCGTAGTACAGTAGACGGAAATAAGACACCCACCCGCTCGTCTTGATCAGCGCTCACGGCCGCTCATTGGCACTTGAAGGAAAAACGGGCAGGCCCTGTACTTGGGCGGTGGTGTCCAGCGATGAACAACTCACTTTTTTGCCGACGGATGACGACTGATTGATTTTTACAGAGAAGATTGCAATGGAGAGCAGTGCAATAGGATCTACCCCATGGCTCTGATAAACTATGACTACACAGGTCCCAAGTTCCCATTCACCCTCAGAATGATACGCCAATCACGATGGGCGGTGCAAGTCATCGTTCCTCGGGTTCACGGTGGCCTTTATATGAGTCAGCGGGTATAAAATGTGTGCAGACCTGGTTTCCCCGCTACCTGGCAACAGAATGAATACCACACGCTCAGAGGAAGAAGAATTCTCACCGGCATACGTGCAAGTCTTGTAAATATTCCAATTTCTGACAAGTTGTGGCTCTCGTCTCACTTTGGGCATGGGACAGGTTGAACCATGAACTCGTTTGGCTCATCGCTTCGTTATGTTCGTCATCGGAAGCCACGTCGTCCAACTATCGATAATCATCTGATTTTCATCTCCCTCTCACAGCGGCATTAGTGTATGACAATCTTATCACCATAGCTGACGAGATACAATTCATCTGGAAGCAGGATTTCAGTGGCAGGACTGTGATATTCTTTGTCAACCGCTACTTTACCTTGTTGGTGATCATCCTATGCATCATAGGAACAGCTGTGGGGAAAGTCAGTATCCTACTGCAGATGATCCTGATCGTTCAACCATTGACTTGGTCATTTTAGGGGTACGGCGAGTCTCCTCTGACGCTACTTTGCTGAATTCACATTACCCTGCAGTTGCAATTCTATCATTACGATAGGGGTCATTCTGAACGCAAGTGTGAGTTTCGCGCGGAGCCGTCAGTTGCCTTTCACACTTCCCAACTCAGTGGAATTTCTTATTGACTCATTTGGACCAGTCTTCGCGGCGCTGCGCATATATGCCATATGTGACCGAACCATCACAGTGCCTCTTATAGTTCTCGTCCTCTCTTTGATACCGCTAGTAATGAACATTGTAAGGCGATGGTCCTGAAGCGGATGAACTCACCATCTAACTGCTCAACAGATCGCCGATGCTCTTCCGGGGCAGCCTGTCGAGGGATGCTCTGCCATAGTCACTGGATATACAATTATGTACGTATACGTAAACGAGTCGCGGGGATTCATTTGATACATTGATACTGATTGTCATTAGTGGCAAGTTTCGCTGTCGTCACGAAACCTCTGAATACTCAAGAACTCTGCCCTTTAGTTTGGATAGTAGAAGCAGCGATAACGCTAACATCGGACACCCTTGTCATAGTCATGACATGGATCAAGACGGCGGGTATACGAAGGGAGGCTCTGCGCTGTAAAATCAACGTACCGATCTCAACTCTTCTGCTGAGAGATGGTGAGTAACAGCCATACCCTACATCAGCCTACATTGAAACAGCTTTGACATGCTATACAGGAACAATTCATTTCATGTAAATAGCTTCCCTACATATGTAGGTGTACGAAACTAACAACTAGCAGACTGTTACTATGCATGAGCGTAACCGACATGATCCTCATGTTCTTCGACGTACGGTGGTGTTCTCACTCTAAGCACTTCCAAAAGCTTATTCTCTTGCGCCCAGCCATCGGACAACAACACGAACATCGCTATATATGCGTATGACAGGCTCACCCTATTACACCAACCCACTCGTCTGATACACATCTGGCAGGTTTCGTTCGATTACACTCTCCCACTTCATGATCAATCTCCGCCAAGTCTATCTTGAATGTGAGGGGAATCAAGCCTTAGGAACACTGCGTTCGTCCTCCATTCGCTTTGCGACAAGCGTCGTAGGGAATCTTGGCGCTCCGCTATCATTTGGGACAGAAGGTAGTATTTCGATGGATCAGCTAGAAAGATCATCCAACCCACTTGCAGCGGGGCTGTACTTGGGGACAAACAATGAAGAAGATCACGTTCTGCTCTGCGAGAAAACGCATCCTGAATCTCCTAGGTGAGCTCACATTGTGCGTGGAGAACGGAGGCATACAGACAGCTTGATCCTGCCAGTGTAGCTCAGCCGCAGTATCTGACTGGCAAGAACTATTCGAAGATGAGGTGTACGGGCAGAAGCTGTTATGCCACGTGCATCGGGGTGATACACTCAATAGCATTGAGGTGGGCTATACCAGCTGACTGAGGTTAATCCCATTGCTGACCTAATCTTCGTCTTAGCATGTCCAGTCGTGCGATGGCAACGAAGAGACAGAAGAAGACTATACGATGCCATAATACATAGTTATATCTATAGCCTGAACAGCGGTCAGACTTTAATAGATGAATAGACAAATTATGGTTTATTACTTCTCGAGATAGATCGTATGCGTGTGTTGGAATGCGTAACTTCTTGTGCAACATGGAAAATGAACAAATAACAAAGCCAAGAACGGAAGAAAAACTAAGCCACACCCCATGGTATCTGAAAAAATCCCCGTACAAGGCCTAACCACTCTAAACGAGGAGCGTGAAAGAAGACAAACATAATAATAGTGCATTAATCGCAAGTAAATATTTTCACCCTTCTACCTTTGTGATTGAGGCCAGTCTCCCCGCGGGCCCTTAAATTGAACAGCACCACTGGAGCTCAGTCTGCTCAGCTTGTCGTTGACGGAGCAGTGCTCTTTTGTATAGGATCAGAATCCGCTCGCGTTATCCCCGGATGCTCCACTCCGCTCAACGCACCCGCTGAGTTCGCCCGCGGCTTCGGCTGTCCTTCTCTTGACGAGTCCGCGTGAACGTCCTGCACTTCCAACTTGTCCATGTCCTTGACAAGGTTACCGAGGGGCGATGGGTCGGCAGAGTCCGTTTGCCACGAAGTTCCGTTCGAGCTTGGAAGATTAGGACTTGCCTCCGTTCCAACTGTGGTAGCAGCAGTGGTACTACTCGAGCCAGGTCTGATATCGGCACCGTAGCTGAATTCGCCGCCACGTACACTGGATTCGCCTGCACTTCCAGACGCACTCTCCAGCTCAATCTCATTAGCGAGCCCGCTAGGCTTCGACGTCGAGCCAGTCGCACCGCCAAAGACTGGTGGGAAGTATCCCTGTGGTTCTTCAGGCTGACGAGGGCCCGAAGGCATAGGTGGGAAGTATCCAGATTGCGATGCGTGCACAGGTGCGCCCACCGCTGGGTTGATGTACGGGTTGGGACCCGATCCTGGTCTGCCCCAAAATGCGCCCGGGGTCATGGCGACACCTGGTGAGAAGGGCGTGTACGGGGAAAGCATCGCCCCAGCAGGGTGATGCAAATGAGGAAGGTATGCGCCCGGATGCGGCTGTTGTGCGTCACCAGTACCGTTTGCTGGTGGCAGTCCCTGTGAACCGCCTGCAGCTTGTTCGTAGGTAGGCGCAGTGGGCGAAGGTTGCGGAAGGAAGGTGAAAGAGGGCATACTCGGTGTTATCGGGGGTAGCCCGTGCGGTGTCATGTTCATGCCCATCATACCCATCATGACTGCTGGGTGATGTAGGGGAGAGGCATATGGGGAAGTCTGTATGGGATAGGCACCATGTGGAGAGAAAGCGTGCGTCGGAGGGATAGGGAAAGCAGCTACGTTGGGAGGGGGAGGGAGCGTGATCGGACCAGGGTGTGCGGGATGCATTGTGTTTGGTGAGGTAGCCGAGCTGGACTGTATGGAAGCAGACTGCTGTGACAGCGTAGGGGAGGTAGCAGTAGGAGATGTGGCTTGTGTTTGCGGCTGGCTGTTTTGTGGTGAAGTGGAGGAAGATACGACACGGAAAGACTCAGATTGTGAATGCCCATGTTGTGCAAAGGAACGCGGTTTCGATTTCGACGAGTCGTTTGACATAGGCGCAGGAGAGGGTGAGGTGGATGGCCTAGGGAGATTGTCGAAGATATTGTCTCCGAGGGACAGAGGATTCCGCAGAATAGCCTCTGATGTATGATTGCTCGTCGACTGTGCAGGCTCGCCCTGTCCTGATAGTTGCTCCGGTTGCCAACTCTCGTATTGGCCATTGTTAGAAGTGCTGAACTGATACACATCGTAAGGAGAGCCTGGTGAGAAGTCATACGCGTACGGAGGTCGTACGGGCGGTAACGATATGTGCATCGACGTCTGCTGCGGCTGGTCGGAAGTTACCTGATAGAGTTGGCTTTGTGAATTCTGCCGGCTATGTTGACTATCCTGCATGCGAGGTGGTGTTTGAAGGTTGCCGGAATGTGAGAACAGTTGCGCAGAGTCTGACTTCGCTCTGTTCAAAGCACCCGGATGTTCGAACATGGACTTCGGGACTGCTGAGGCCACACCTGACGTAACTGTACTTGGTGACAGCGAAGTCGTGTCGTCCATATTGAAACGGAACGTCTGTGCATGTGAGTCCGTGTTTGACCTCTGTAACGAGCTAAACGGGGGCTGGAGGAAGCCATCGCGTGAAGAATCAAGGCCTGAACCGAAAGGACTCTGGTTCTGTCTTGCCTGTTCATGTTGTTGCATGAGCAATTGCTGAGCAAAGGATGCTGCATGTGTTAGCGTAGACGGACGCGCACTGGTCCGTGGGGATTGCGGGGCGGATAGAGAGAGGCCGGCTCCGAGAGCGGGGTTAACCCCCAAGCCGGCTAGAGGAAGCGCGGTTGCAGATGACGCAGAGAACTTATCGAAGTGCACCTTCAGCTGTCGGCCATTGAATTCATATCTGGAATAATCGATATCAGTCTTCGAGCAACGTCGTCAACTGTACAGCCCTGCACGACGGAAGCGAGCTTTCATTATGCCGTCCAATCCAAACAAGCCAGCAACATGACAAGGTCACGCATTTACGAGCATCTGGACAAAGTCAGCCGCGGATATGCATGTGGCTCACCTTCTCTATGTCAAGTCGACCCAGTGCGCTATCCGCGACTGACTGCATTTGTTCGTCCAAGCCAAGGGAAAGACTCTGGGCTATTTGCATAGCTTACGGCACGAATGACTCACCCATTGAACATCCTCACTGCACGCTCTGCGTCCATTTCCGTGGCGAAAACCACTGTTCCGAACCCCCTCGACCGACCATCGGGCCCTATACACAAGGGAAGGGTTATAAATGTCCGAAATTAATCGTCGGATTCTGCACAAGAGAAGATACATACCCAGCGCGACGTCAGCCCTCAGAATAGTACCAGCCTGACGAAACAAGTCCTTCAAGTCTTGCCATTGAATATGGAACGGAAGCTAGATGTCATACAAGGTTGATCAAGTGGGTCGATAATCAGCACATGCTGAAGAACGACGACACGTACGTTTCCCACGAAAAGATTGCGGCTTCGTTCACCCCCACCGCCTGTGAGATGTGCAGTAAGCGGCGTGTGACTGCCTGTAAGTTGCGCTTGGAGAGCGGTCGGGGATGCAAGACCTGCAATGGGCGACGCGGCTTTGAGATATCTGTCATCCAGAGGGAACAGTGAAGGAGAGCTGGGCATCCTAGCTGATCTCGGTTGTGCGAATGGCGTCCCCGCCCCACTGCCAGTAGCGCTACCAGGCCCGGTGCTTAACCCTACACCTCCGCTCAGTCCCTGGGGTTGCATCTGGTGGTCCTCACCCGCCATCCTGTCTAGCCTCACCTCCAGTGTCCTCGTCTGCCATACGAATCCATTAAACATGTCCACTGCTCTGCCCGCATCCTCCGCCGTGGCCAAGAGCACTGTTCCATAGCCTCTGCTGCGATTATCTGGAGCCAGAGAAACGTCTGCGCGTAGCACTGTGCCCGCGCGACGAAATAGATCCTTGAGGTCTTGCCAGCGAACGCGGTAAGGGAGGTTTCCGACGAATAGTTGTGTGCGTGTGTCGCGTGGTGGTAGGTGGCCAGCTCCGCCGACAGCCGACGTGGCCATTTGTATGACTGCCTCGATGTCGTCGTTCGTGGGCCGCGCACCAGCACTCGTCGCTGGCCGCGATGTCGGAGGCGTCGTCTGAGTCCCGAGCCACGAGATCGGAGTCAGGGCGCACAGATACAAAAGAAACCGGAAAATGGACAACTGACCATGGTGGATGTGTCCGATGTTGGGTAGTAGCAAGCCGTAAGCGAGTGACCGATGCGATAGGGCGCGTCGTGCGCGACGCGAGTGTTTTAGGAAGGAGCGTCGGGCGTCGTGTGTCGGTCGTCGGTCGTCGTTTGCACTCGAAATGTTAGTTCACCAAATATGGGTATTTTTCGAGATTATGATTAGCCGACAACGAATGCCGCTTTGAATGGGCGTCTGTTCGTCACCAGGCATTCGCCCCAAATTGCAATAAACGTCACGGATATGTCGTGACGTCATATGTTACCGGCTTCCCTTCCAAGCAGAAATCAGGGTAGCTTTCATTATTTTCTCGATTTTTACGATTATTATATATTACATGCTGGTCCTACGCCTGCTGGCCTCACTACACTCGTCCTCCTGTCCTGTGAGCTCTCAAAACCAGGTATGTCGCTGTACATCGAGGACAATAAGCACGGCGTTCCTGGCAACGAACGATCCACTTACCCGCAGCACATCATCATCATGCCACGCGACTCAGACCGCCGGTGCGTCCGAATAAGACCACTTGTCAGAGGATCTAACGACTTGTGCGGCGGCGATACCATAGTATCGTCAAAGGCCGCTGGCAACGTCAAAGGTGCGCCAATGTTCCCCACACAAGAACACGCGAACCGAAGGCCAGAAAGGTGTGTGGTGTCATCTTCGTCGTCCAAGCCAAAGTATACTTCTCGCAGGTTGACAAGAAAGTTTGCGACGACAAATGAACGTAATCTGTTTAGTCAAGATGTGAGTGCAGCAGTATATATTTTGATCATGATCAATTGACATACACTATGATGAGAGGACTAATAGCACCGGACAGTGCCAAATTCTGTCATAGTTCTATCAGCACCACCTTGACATACCGGATAGAAGGATTAGACGCACCCCAGATACTATAAATGCCAAGTCCGCGACGCCTAGAAAGAAGTTCACCCTTCAAACATATCAGTCATTTGATAGTTCACAACAATCGAGTTAGCTCACGAGAAACACATGGTGCCTACGTCATTCGACTTTTCAACAATTGTTTATCCGATAACATACCAAGCTACTCACCATTGCGAAAGAGCAGCATCGTCAAAGGAAGTTGTATCTGGGAACGTTCAACGTATCGCCTGATACCAGAAGTCTTGATGTAGGTGAAGATTAGGATCATAAGATCGGCTGTCATGAGTATTACTCGACTTGCAAGGGCAACTAAGCATGGTGTAAGTAGGTTTTGAAAGTATGAGAAGATTATCGGAACTGACGTCTAAGTGCGACAATCAGCCAAGAATAATAAATTGCCAGACAACACGCACTCAAAATATCCTTGCCCATGATAAGTCAGACATTCCCTGTATATTGGGTACGGTAGAATCTTCGCAGGTATTATCCAAACCTGAGGAAAGTAAGTTTCAGAACTCAGAATATCATCGATCATCATATCACGGACACTCACAATACGTATAATAAACGCCGCCGTGTAAAGCATGATAACCGCTATCCACGGCAGATTACTCTGATCACGTATAGCGTACATGCGCAGAGTTGCAAAGACTGCGATGATCATTAGCGCCTCATATCTCGGTGGATGACACTACGAATACACTCACTTCCTTGTATTAGTTGTGCAGACTGTAAAAGAGCGGCGGCCAATGTTGTTCCGGCTTTACAACTACACCACGTCCAATGTCAAACATCTCCCAGCCTATCGAACCCTCTCAACTTACAACTATCATAGTCGTCATTAGCCATAAGTGTGACAGATGGATAAATATGGCACGCAAATCGACGCACATTTGCAGACTCCGACTCGGAATCGGTGTGAGTGAACGTGACGATAGACATGAGGACGGTCGAGAGGAGTACCACGTATCGATTGGCGAGATAGATG
The DNA here is from genome assembly GCA_037042295.1 of Irpex sp. Y119-03. Lineage (NCBI taxonomy): Eukaryota > Fungi > Basidiomycota > Agaricomycetes > Polyporales > Irpicaceae > Irpex > Irpex sp. Y119-03. Next base: position 18,553 of record JAXQKB010000125.1, on the reverse strand, counting down.
ACGGTCGCGCCTGAGAACCTCTGAAGCCAGACGAACCGGACTTCTTCATGGATTGTTATGAGGTAGTGATAGTACGTGACGACTATGAATGGTACGATGAGTACCCTTGAGATCAGCGTGATATAGGTAGGCTGTGAGACACACCAATAACTGCCAACGTGACCCAATTCAAGCCAGTCCTGTTTACCACCATCAATATTCGCGCGCAACTTTCACCACTCCCACCACAACGTCTCAACCATAAAAATCAAAGAACACTCACAGCAGTTCCAGGTCAATTCCCGCAAGACCATCTTCATGCACATCTTTCATAACTTGTCCTCGGTACGCATCCGTCGACAAGTGGGACGGAAAGCTCTGCAGTTGAGGGAAGTGGGGAAAGCAGAGAACCGTCGCGAGCGGATCACGCTCTCGCACATACATATACCTGGAGGACCGGCAAGTAAGGGTCGCCTCGAATGCTTCTTTCTACTCACGCACGTCGTAGATATCGGCTCGGCTCGCGGCTGACGGCTCGACTACGGAGATGTCTTCGAACCTGGATTCGTCGGGTCTCATATGTAGACCGCATAGAATCGGAACAAGTACATATGTGACTTGCAATCTGTAACAGTATATTAATGGAGTAAGATGTCGGTAGGTGGATTAGCAAAAGCATTTCACCCACCTCCGCGATTTCGCTTTTCGAGTCCAGAATGGAGGACCATGAGGGGCATGTGGAAACCATCTACAAACCCACTGATGATTATTCTGATAGAGTGAGTAATGGATGATGTGCAGAGATGACTGTGGAAAGTAAACTGGATATGCTGTAAGATCACGAACTTAAAAGAGGTAGTTTGGCGTTGAGCGCAAAGCTTACTCACGGCAGGGCCATCAGTTTGGCACCGCTGTTAGGTCGGCATAAGTAGGGTATTGCTCACGGCTGCGTTGTTGCCAGCTTGACATATGTCTTCTCAGGTTCTATTACAAGCGTATGAAGAAAGCATGTGTCGGTGGCCCATCCCTTAGCGAAACGAAGGTATTTATACGAGCAGTAAGCGGAGATGACTTCGCGGACTGGCGTTCGGAGGCTCACCGATCATTTCATTATAACAATTACTACGGGTTCGACGACACCGACCGCGACCGACTACGCGTCTGCAATGCATGGATGGAGGCATGGCCCTAGCCGACGGGGAGATGTACGGGCTCGGTCACAGGCGGAAGAGCGGCGGAGCCGTCGTCAGATCTGTTCCTCGATATAGCATCTGTATTCATTGTTTACTAGTACTGTTGATGAGGGTCGCCTCGTGATATGTGTTTCTTACTCTCTGACTAAACGGTTACTTTGTTAGCGACACAGCTTCCAGCTTTCAAGGAGACATGACGTACAGTACCTCGTCGCACCCTTATGCTTGCTTGAACTTGAATAAATTGCTGACTATCGATCGCAGCTCACTTGCGCAGGTATGGGTGGCGAAGTAGCCCTGGCCGACGACAGCTACTGATACTGCGAGATGGGCGGACGGGCGGCGGCCAAGGGATCCGTGGAGTTATACGGTGTACCCATATTCGCCGCCGCTGGTGAAGACGATTACTTTCTGTAAGTAATATATGTCTCAATCTCATCTAAATAATTGCTTCGTTAATGATTGCTATAAGTCTCGAGGGACATGACGTGCATACCTTTACGACTTTGCTGTTCACGCCGGCTTCAACAACTCGCTCACGACCGACCGCAGATCACCCGCGCATGTATGAATAGCAAAGTAACCAAGCCGATGACAGCTACTTGAACTGCGAAATGAACGGACGGGCTCGGTCAACGGAGGCGTAATCGGGTCCACGTAATATACGATTGCCTGCTTCGCCGCCAATGTCGAAGGCGATCTATTGATTGAACTTGCTTTCTATACATACATATAGGTCCGTACATCTTTTATGCTCATTCGCTACCTAAACACCGTCCAATCAATACCACATCTTCTCAAGCCACGAAAGGACGCACCTCCACCTCCACCTGTACAGAATGTTCTTTTCTTCACGCCAACTTGAACAAATCGCTCATCACGCCCATAGCAGTAACAGCAGCCCCCGCCCCGGCTCCTTGCACGATGAGCGGTCTCGGGCTGTACCGCTCCGTATGGAACATAATAATGTTATCTGACCCGCCGAGGGACGTTGCAAATGGGTGGGACGTCGGGTACCTGTATACCACAAACACCACCATCAACACTAACGCAGTCCAACAAAGACTACGACGGAACGTACTTTTCAAGATCGGCCCTAACAATACCCCCCTCCACATCCACAACCCCCACAAACCTCAACACCATCCCCTCCGCCCTCGCACTTTCCCTCATCTCGTCAAACTCTTGATCAAACTCACCCAGGTGGTCGACGAAGTCCGAGCCGGAGGAGACGGATGCGAGGGCGGAGGGGACGAGGGAGCGTGTGGAGACGGAGGCGTAGCCCGCGGGGAGGGAGGAGGCGAGGGAGGGGATGGAGCGGGCGAGGATGGCGAGTTTGCGGGCTACGTCTGCGCCGTTTAGGTCGTCTGCTGGGTGGGGTTCCTGGATGCGCGTGAGTAAGTAGATAATATTGGGATAACAGCTTTACCCGTTACTCACTGTGTAGCCTTTCTCGCGTGCGACACGGACGACGGAGGAGAATGCTGGTCCGCCTGGGCTCGCGGTAGAGAACTCATTGAAGATATAACTCATAGTCCCCGAGAACACGCCCTCGATCTTCTTAATCTACCTCAACCCATCAGCACCAATATCACACATCCCTCACACATCCCTCTCACACAACACACGCACCTTATCACCCGAAGCGACCATATCGTTCAAAGTCTGCACCACAGGCAACCCAGCACCCACAGTACTCTCATTCAACCACCTCGCCCCACCTTCCTTAGCAGCCTCCAAAATCGCATCATACAACTCCTGGCTCCCCGAGAACGCCTTCTTATTCGGCGTCACAACATGCACACCTCTCTTCAAAAACTCCGGGTACAGCTCGGCGACGTCCTGCGACGCGGTGTTGTCTACGAGGACGGCGCGTTGGAGGAGTTCGAGCTTGTCTGCTAGGTCGAGGAGATCTGGCTTCTCGGTGGACGACTGGACGAGCGAGGGCCATGTCGAAGGGGTGATGTCGAGGCCTGAAGGTGCAAAGACGGATTTCTTAGTGGTGGAGAGGGAGACGAGCTTGAACGGCGATGGGGAGGGGAGGGAGAGTAGTTGGGAGATCAGTTCTGATCCGACGAGGCCGGTGCCTACAATGGCCACTGAGAGGGGTGCTTTGGATTTTTGTGGCGACATAGTCGTACGCGTTGATGTCGAGTAAGTAGGACTTTGAGAGAACGAACGAGGGCAATGGCGATGGAGGAGGCTGGGATGCACGTCCGTGAGACTGAGTGCAACTTTTCGTCGAGTCAGGGATCGAAATCGCAATACGAGGCTCATTTCGACGATAGACGCCTGGGAAATCAGTGAGTGCGGGTGAGATATAGCAAGATCTAAGCGCTGTGGCCAGTGGGAACGTTTGCCACCGAGTGGTTGTTGCTCGACAGGTGGTGAGAGCTGGTGAGAAAGATGCCAGTACGGGACATACAGGAGACCGAGCAAAGCCGAATGAAGTGAAGAAGGAAACTTGATCGTTTTACCTTTTGCTCTTGGATGTAGGTACGAGCTTGCAAGCCGCCACTTCCACGATCGCGCTATGTAAAGTGAGGAAAACAGTAATACAGTAGTATTATATAATAGGAATGCGAGATAATACATAAATAGTACAACAACCCGAGAGAAAGAAATCTAGACCTCCTGCGACTCCTTCTTGCCCTTCTGCGTCTTGCTGGGCAGGAGCTACGAAAGAAGATGTCAGAAGACATATTTCGGGTCAAAAATGAAATAAATACGGACTGCAGCGTCGATGTGTGGTACGACACCACCCTGTGAGATGACAACGTCGCCGAGGAGCTTGTTCAACCTGAAGGTTTTCGATGGTCAGCTAGGTGTGAGAACGAATGTGAAGTGCACTCACTCCTCATCGTTTCGGATGGCGAGTTGCAAGTGACGAGGGACAATACGCTGCTTCTTGTTGTCACGAGCGGCGTTACCAGCAAGCTCGAGGATCTCAGCAGCCAAGTATTCCAGAACGGCTGCGAGGTAGACTAAAAGCAGAGAACACGCTAAGTATCTCGCATGCAGAAGATGGTGGAAAATAGCTTACCTGGTGCACCTGCACCGACACGCTGAGCGTAGTTGCCCCTCTTGAGGAGACGGTGGACACGACCGACAGGGAACTGAAGGCCAGCCTTGGCGGAACGAGACTGGGACTTGCCCGAAGCCTCACCAGAAGTAGCCTTTCCAGACTTGGACTTGCCGCTGCCCTTTCCAGACATTGTTATCGAGTACTAAAAGGTGGTGGTGGTGGTGGTAAAAGGTTGTGTGAAGAGGGACGGCGAGGGGCGGATGGTGGCTGCGACGGAGAGCAAAGGCAGCTCGCTTATATACGTGCGCGCGCCAAACACACGCGTCAAGTCACGCGACTCTGTTTATTCGCAATCAACGCGCATCACGTGCACACGCGTCGACCAAACAAAGCCGCATTGGGCGCGCGTCTGTATAAATACCCGTCTGCCTTCGCGAGCTTCTCCCACCACACACGTCTGTCTCTCTCGCCCACCACCACCTCCTTCGACTCTTACCCTCTTCACTCAACCTCTAACACTTCTTTTATTCGCAATGGCACCTAAACCCGCTTCGACTGCTGGCAAGGCCCCCGCCTCTACTGCCTCGAAGGCTCCGGCTAAGACGACCGAGTCAAAGGCGGCGAAGAAGACCTCTAAGCCTGCGGCCTCTGGTGCTGACGGTGAAAAGAAGAAGAGGCGCAAGACTCGCAAGGAGACCTACTCTTCATACATCTACAAGGGTAAGTGACATGAAGTCGAACTTGGGATATCGGACTTGAACTCACACGACGTACAGTCCTCAAGCAGGTCCACCCTGATACTGGTATCTCCAACAAGGCGATGGCCATCCTCAACTCGTTTGTCAACGATATCTTTGAGCGTATCGCCACCGAGGCTTCCAGTACGTCTTTCCCTTTTTCTATTCTTGCAGAACTTGGAAACTGACGTGAACTCGCGTGTGCAGAGCTCGCTTCTTACTCTAAGAAGTCCACCATCTCATCACGAGAGATCCAGACGGCCGTGCGCCTCATCCTCCCCGGTGAACTCGCCAAGCACGCCATCTCAGAAGGCACCAAGTCGGTGACCAAGGTCAGTTCTTTTCGCCACTCCAATCAGTTGTGTTTATTTGCTGACTCGTTGGGATGTTTCACAGTTCTCGAGCGCAGGAGCAAAGTAAACGCCTCTTTTCTCTTGGGTTCCTGTTGTTCTGTTGTATTGTATCCTGTACTGTCTATTTATAATTTCATACTAGTTGGCGTTCCATTCTATATTTTTCTTGTGTGAGTGTTCAAGTCGTATGGTGTGCCCCGCGTATTGTATAAAAGAGAAGCGGAGCGCGCTCTCCTGGAGTTTCCTGTGTGGCTAGCACGACACTGACGTTGACACGGAGAACTCTGAGTTTACATCTAACGATTGTGGCCTTCCTGTTTCTCCTGAACAAGAGACTCTGCATTGAGCCACACAACCCGGAAAACGCACACGTTGCACACGACTCACGCACGCACATACAAATCCATAACCGAGAGAAAATGGTGCATTACGCTACAATACAAGATATCGACGTGTACCACCCCATTGCACTGTAACAGGCTCTTAACATTCCAGAAGAAATACCCCTTCCAAACCCCACCGCTCCCTTCTCAAGGACGCACGAACGTACGTACACGGCGACCAGCCCGTGGCTACCCATCTACCATGAACCAGCAGCTAAACCAGCCACGCCTCCACCCCTCACCACCTCACCAACAATCACTCCCCCTTCCCCTCAACAACACCCCCAACAGCACCCCCAACCCACCTCTCAAACCCCTCCACATCGAGTCTTCCCTCCTCATCAAAGAAACTGTTAAACCCCTTTGAGACGACGGCCCGGCCCTTGCCTAGCAGGGACTTGCCACCGGCGGTGGAGCGCACGTAGGAGAGGGTGAGGGTGTATTGCGGGACTGAGGCTGAGGAAGAAGGGGTGGTGGAGGGAGAGGAGGGGGAGGGAGAGGGAGAGGGGGAAGAGGTGGTGGAGGCTATTGTTAGGCGTTCTGTTACTATCTATAGAGGTAGGTGCGGTTTGGTTAGTGATGAGAGAAGAGGAGGAGGGAGAGGGAAGACTCACTCGCTTATCGAGCGTTTTGCGTTTGCCTACGAATACGGTGTCGCCTTCTACGAAGTACGAGTATAGCGTCTGGACCACTGTTAGGAGGATGTATCTGAAAGGTGGAGTACGTGTAAGTAAGTGGAAATGGCAGTGTAAGAGGTGTAAGAAGAGGAAGATAGAATAAGGTTGGCCATGGGCGGGTTATCTTTGGCGCAAGGTTTGCTTGGCCACGGTACTCAATACCATACAAGGCACGCAACAGTGATGAGCGTGGCAATGAGCGCATGAGCGTGGCCATGATGCGATAGCACCCAAACCCATGGCCATGGCCAAGCGTCAAGGACGTCAAGGAAGAGTTGGGAATTGGGAGTCGAGAGCTGGGAGTTAGTGGTTCAGAAGAGGAAAACTCACAGAATGAGGCCCGCCCAAACGACAGGTTTGCTCTTTTCAAAGTCGACTTTGTAGCCGTAGAAGCCTGTGCCGGCGGCGACGAACACGCTGGCCCAGCCGAGTGCGAGACGGACGTCGGTGTGGGTGTATATTTGGTTGAAGAGGTCTGGGCGGGAGAGGAACTGTGTGATGCAAGTAGGGAGGGTTCGTTAGTACAATACACTTGATATGTGGGGAGAGCGAGTACACAACAAGGTGTGTATACGAGGGCATACGCGAGGAGCAGGGGAGAGCAGGGGGCCAGCGTAAACACGAAAGAGAACGGTACTCACGCGCTTCAAAGCGTCGTCGCACGCATGCTTCATATCCGTCACACTCGCATTGTTCACCTTCACCTCCTCCCTCTGCACATCCACACTCGGCGTCTTCAACAGCCCCACCACGCTGCTCGTCGTCGTCGTCGACGAGCTCTCATTTTGGTCTATCGAGTTGGTTGGTTCGGCCGCACTCGAACTCGAACCATTGGCCTGTTTCCTTCCGCGTGTCGCCATCGTTATCGAGAGCAAAAATGAAGGTGTGAAGTAGTTGTCGCGGATATCGTAGCGGTCGTTTGATCCAGGAGTAGGTAAGCGAGAGGGGAGAGGGGCGAGGGAGATGAGTGGGATGGGAGAGAGCGTAGTGTGACTGCTAGTACTAGGCTAGGAGCAGGAACTGGAAACGTGGCCAAAGTTGCGGTTCGGCTTGGCCTTGATGACCGGTTCAACACGCGCCAGGGCTTCCATCAGATGAACACCTAAGCGAACCGATCCTCGCCGTCTCAAATGATGACTCAGGTGTGCTGACTCACGCGTCTCAGGGCCAGCGTCGTACGATCGAGTTGACAGTTTGTGTGGGGAACGAGAAATCAAAGGGGCGCACGTATAAATTTCGTGAGTGGACGCGACACCGACGCCACGACACACCCCCACGACCGAACACGACAAAAATGGGTGCGTCGAACGGCTCAGCTGCGAAGGCGAGCAAGTCCACGAAAAAGAGTAGCGGCTCGTCTCTTACGAGATGGGTCAAGGCTCTCGTTGCCTTTGCCGTACTCTACGTCACATGCAAATTCCTAGACTCTATCAAAGTGCGTTCTCCTTGTTCGGCTTGTAATTTACAACTACTGACCACATGCACGATACAGGAACGGTGGTATGTCTTCGACCCCAAGGAACTACACGAACTCGCCCAAGCAGCCATCGCCGCCGCCCCCGAACCAGACGACACCTCCTTCATGGTCTCCTACATAATCCGCAACCTAACCTCCACCTACCCCTCCACCCAAATCGCCATAAACGCCAACGAGTCCGAATGGGTCTTCAACAACGCCGGAGGGGCTATGGGCGCCATGGTCATCATCCACGCCTCCATCACCGAGTATCTCATCGTCTTTGGCACGCCGATAGGCACGGAAGGACATACGGGTATACATACCGCAGATGATTATTTTAATATTTTGGTCGGCGAGCAGTGGGCTTTTGACCCGCCGAATTTGAAGATGGAGAGGTATCCTGCGGGGAGCGTGCATCATCTCCCGAGGGGGCATTTGAAGCAGTATAAGATGCACGAGGGGTGCTTTGCGTTGGAGTACGCTAGAGGTGCGTTTGGTCGTCCTTTCTCAGTTTTGTGCATGATGCTGATTGAGAGTGGCTGTGAATGTAGGGTGGATTCCGCTGATGTTGCCGTTTGGCCTTGCGGATATGCTCACATCTACGCTTGACTATATATCGTTTGGGAACACCGCGTGGATTACTGCACGCGAGATGGGAAGGAACTTGCTTATTGGGAAAATATAGACTTTGCTCGCCTAGCGAGTTTAATTTGCTCTGCCTATCCTTGCGCTGCGCTGAGTGAAATTGGTTTCGGCCCATATACATCGCCGCGCTAAGTGTCTAAGATCTCTCACGAAGGATCTGAAGAACAGCAAGCGACCGACGAATAATGCGAGAATACCCGCTGTTGTGAACCTGATCACAACGCACCATCACAGTCTTCTCAGATACACATAGCGGTCCTCAAAGCCCATACTAGTATATCCTGCTAAGTATTCACTGACTCACACTCATGCTCAATTGAACGACAGCTGGTGGATATAGCGCAACCTAATGTACGTATAAACACATTTGACTGGTGACGGGCTTCCTGACTGTATAGTCTTGCCATGCAGAACTACTTTCGGTGGTGTCAGTAGCTGCACAGGATCGCGAGCGTGGCAAACGTCTCACTCGCAGTCTCGCACCCCTCCACCAGTTAGTGTCCATTGAATTGGCTGCGTCCATGCAGGTGGATACCATTGCATTGAACTGTGAGTACCACTGGCAGCTTTGACGCTACCGCTACACTAGACTAATCTGCCATATACCTGTAGTTGTTTTACAGAAAATGAGCTGGCAGAGATGCGTATGTGGAATGGTATTCGTGTCTTCCACGTGCTTTTCTGACCGCGTATATTTAATGATACACGCATGACAGTAACGACGCAGACTCTTCACGTATTCGACGAATGTAACTTGAAGTGTCTTCACTGGAAAAGAAGGATGTGTCTGAGGCATTTTGAACGGTAAGCATGTTGCCCTGGCAACAGCTCAACTATTCAAGGAAAATGTACTCACGTCAGGCCATGTACAGTACAGTGAGGCTACAGAGAGTTGGTCCTAGAAACACCCACCAAGCCGTTACAGGGCTTGGGTGAGGCCATTCGAATTCCCAGACCTCAACTCAATTGTTCCATCAGATGAACGCGTGGGCGAACCGATTTTCGCAGAGCGATCTTGAGGCACGAATGTTTGTAAGTAATTTGTCTCGTCTACCGTGGCATGGCTCGGGGAGGCTATGCCGCCTTGGCCGTTACTCATGTGTGCTGATTCACGCGTAACGGCCCTCTTCAGAATCCGCGTCGTACCACTCTGGATTGCCTGACAATATGTGGGCAACGACTCGAATTTAAAGCGTGATGCACGTATAAATATTGTGGACGACACCAAGGCTACGTCGCGCGGCCTCCAAACCTTCACGACCGCAAGAAAAAATGGGTACCTCGACAACGAACGGCCCAACCGTGGTGGCCTCGAAAAAGAGCAACGGCTCGCCTCTCACGAGATGGTTCAAGGCATTCATTGTCTTCGTCGTCCTCTACGTCACGTGTAGTTTCCTGGACTCTATCAAAGTACGTCCTGCTTGTCTTACTCGGACTTTTAACGTTTCTAATCACACGCGCACAGCACCGGTGGTACGTCTTCGACCCCAATGAGTTACACGAACTCGCACAAGCAGCCATCGCTGCTGCCCCAGAACCAGACGACACCTCCTTCATGGTCTCCTACATAATCCGCAACCTCACATCCACCTACCCCTCAACGCAGATCGCCATAAACACCAACGAATCCGAATGGGTCTTCAACAACGCAGGAGGGGCGATGGGAGCGATGGTCATCATCCACGCCTCCATCACCGAGTATCTCATCGTATTTGGTTCCCCGTTGGGCACGGAGGGACACTCGGGTATACACACTGCGGATGATTATTTCAATATTCTGGTGGGAGAGGAGTGGGCTTTTGAGCCGCCGAATTTAAAGATGGAGAGGTACCCTCCTGGGAGTGTGCATCATCTCCCGCGCGGGCATGTTAAGCAGTACAAGACGCACACCGGGTGCTTTGCGTTGGAATATGCGAGAGGTGCGTGGTTTTTGTGCTTTATGGCCTTGGATGGACCTTCACGTGTGGTACTCTGAGACTGACTGTCTGCGTGTTTAGGATGGATCCCGCCGATGTTGCCGTTTGGCTTCGTGGATACGCTGACGTCCACGTTGGACTACAAGTCGTTCGGTAACACCGTGCGCATTACCGCACGGGAGATGTTTAGGAACTTGCTTATTGGAAAAATATAGACGTGGCTCATCCGGCGAGCTTGCTTCCTAACATACCGTGACGTTGTGCATACCTCAACTGACTGTCTCTCCCCACAACTATGCATCTACTTCATAGAATTTACGTATTAGCCGTTTCAGGCTTATGATTTCTACGTGTGAACGCGAGAGGCGGGTAAGCTCAGTACCGTTGGCAGATGAGCTGAGGATTGAACTGGGAAAGATACTAGCGTAAGTTCTCATAATAGTGTTTCAGTGTTGTATTGTGACTAAATCATCTTTCTGTAGCTGCCCTCTTGGTATGATCTGACGGCCACGCTACAGGCCTTGATACATGGGGCCTGTTCAACATCCCATCCATTGTTACCATGATTACAGTCAATGTAGTCACCCCCCAGATCAGCGAACTCTGCCGTGATATCAACGAACGAAGTGCAGACTTTACACATCCAACATACACTCCTAGTCATGATCAACATTGTATGAGACGAGCGCTGAAGACAACTTCACATCACGTTCGCGTCAATGTCCCTGATGTCTCTCGATAGCTGGTAATATCCATCTCCTGTGGTCACGGTGTGTGTTTAATGTCAGCACGGAATTAGCGCAGGCTAGCACCCACTGTACGCTATAAAAGTCCCCGACAGTGTATGCCTGCAGACTTAAAGCCGGTCTCAACATATCCCCAGTGCGTAGTTTATTCGCCTTACCGTCTCCTCACTCGATAATATCCGCATCATGCTTCACAGTTGTTATTGTGCTCTGTGTCACCGCATCTGTTGATCTGCCAGTGTTTGCCCATGCTGCTGATCAACGCTTCCGTACACGCGCCCAATCCTCAACAGAGTCAACAGACGACTGGATATCAATGACATTACTTCGAATGACCACCCACATAGCAGTGCTTTTGGGTATAAGTAAGTAAAGCTAAAGGTAGCTCACGGCTGTTCTAGGACCTATATATTCGAACTTTTATCTTCAAACTATCTATCATAAGCGGACTATATATTTTGACCTTTACTCGAAAGGCACCCTGCTATGCTAGTTTGAATGCGACTCTGATCATGCGCTCCTATACTTACCGACAGATCAAACCCTGCTCTGTTGATTATACTGTTCATAGGAGAAATGACATGGTGGGCCCAACATTTACTACAGTTATCTTGACACCGTTACTGACTTCATACCCGCAGACGCAAACCTGAAGGACTGAACGACGATCATGCCATTGTGGGTTCGCCTCGGTCTCAAGAGATCTTGTTTCAAACTGGAACAGATGGCACAGATAGGTGCGCTAAACTAACAAGATGTCATGATACGTCTAACTTGATATGATGGATGTTGTTGTTGAATACCTAAAGGGTCTCACGGTAGTGACTATAAGTGGGCCATCTAATGGAATTCGAACTCGACTTGAGAGCCGGTCTCTTCTTTCTCGCAGTGAGCATCAGACCACATCCGAGTCCTGACATCAAACACAATATTCACTTGGTCTCTTTAGCATCCTCTTGTATCCCCCGCTCTTCAAGTTATAGTGACTGATGTTCACCATTAGCCATATCTTCATTTTCTGTGTCACTGCGACTTATACCTCGGCGTTGCCAACTGGACCCGTTCTGAAGGCCGTTGCCAGTAGAGGGGTCATGGACCCGGAACCAGCAATGTGTGTGTCTCAAACCTATTTTACGTTTATAACTAATAGTGCTCAGCCTCCCCAGTGGTTCTCAGCCTGTGGCTATCGATATAAAAGAGGGTGCGTTTGGAGCTGGGGCGCCGATATTCCAACATAACACCATCGATCCGGAACTCCCAGTGCTGTGAGTATTTATTGTTGTCCGTGTCCTCGCTCCTTCAGGTTCGAAGATGTTCTTATGCGGTGTTGTCTAGCGGGGATGATGGGTTTGCTTGAGCCAAAGGAAACATCATGATCGCGCAAGTTCGACAAATGCTTGACACTGGCACAATGTCTACTGAAACTCGGTTTGCTGTACTGGCAGTCTGAGCACTGTCACAGCATCGGGACGAACACTCTCAACCAGTTACTAGGCTATTTATTCCATGCTTATTTCTCCACCGTGACCTACCCTTATCTGCCTACATATGTATAGCAATATTACATCCTTTTCGTCTGCCATAGCTCCCATCATCTCCGTTATTCCCACATATTAGCTATATTATATGGCTTCGCCACCTTACATTCGTTGTATCGTTTCTCTCCCGTGGCTTGACATACCTCCTTGCTAATGCCCAAATAGTCAAGTCGTCACGAAGATAGAGAACCCTCACAAGCTACTATGAATATATACCCTACCGTCCAACCTTTGTGATCATCACTCAGGCAATCCTCAATTGTCTATTGGTAGTATTTGTCTTATTCCGTGCCACTGTCAGTGTCCTAGTCCTCCGAGTCAGCGTATGATCATCTCACAACCTAGTTCTGATAGGGATCCCGGGACGTGTACAGGCGACACCATTGCACGCGTAGTAGATGCAAGATGTATTGCTGATCTAAGGAGTCTATATTCGATTGTATCATCCCCTCCCCCGTTCCTACAGCTTCTCTTCATCACTCTCCTCATTGCCCACCCTCATTCTCGTCATCTCCATCCCAGTCATTCTCTTCCTCGTCATTCTCTTCCTCGTCATTCTCTTCCTCGTCATTCTCTTCCTCGTCACCCTCATCCTCACCCTCGCTAGAATCTTCATTGATAAGTCGCAGCCTAAAATTTGCGGGTCCATCTTTGACTCCCATCATTTCGAGTAAAGTCGACCAGATTATCTCTGCTTGCACAAGCTTATCCCTCACCTCAAGAGCCTGGTCTGTGAGAGGCGGCTTGGGTGTAAATGGTCCTCTAAATAAATCCCACATACTGTGCATGATCACGTCAATCTGTGAGAGTAAATCAGTCGAGGTGCTAGCTGCGTCGAGTGAGGAGGGGCATACGTACCAGACGGAGATGCACCATGAGAGCTGGTGTGGACCGCGGTTTTTCGATTTCGATGAGAGTGGTTGCAACTAGGTCGAAAGCTGTTAGGATTTCCTTAGAGATAAAAGGGGTCAGGAAACACAACAGGAAAACAATCAATCGACGGCATATACCTCAAAGTCAGGATCTGGATCCTCGACACAGATCTGTGTGAAAAGTTCGTTGCACTCATTCCATCCTGCGAAAAGTTTCCTGGCTGCCGCGACATGTCCACGTCAGAAGATTAACAGCAGAGTGAACAACAACACGCTGACCGCCTTCGATCGCCACCCTTGTCTCTCCGATCTTGACTTCCAGCCTGGTCTTCAATGAACTGCTGGAGAAGCAGGATACGAGTTCGGAGAGTGAGTCTGCCACTTCAGTGATGTCGTCGTCGAGATAAGAGCGAGCCCGCAAAATGAGCATGAGGAAGTTTCTCAACCAGTTGTCCGACATATCAGGGCGGTATTCATTGATATTGTAGATCAATGCCTGTAATTCATTGAACATGTGTACGGTTCCGAAGAACTTCTTGTAGGCCTGGCAGAATGGCGTTTCTTGGCATTCAAACTTGAGCGGCGGAGGGTGAAATAGTTCCTCGGTCTCGCGATAGGGCTCTTCTACAGTTGCGTCACTGAGAATGAATTGGTAGCAGGCGCGAAGCTTTTCCATTTGTTCGTGCAGTGGACGGCGTAGGCTATGTCATATTCGTCCAAGATTTAGCAAGTCAGATTTTGCTGTGAAGAACATCGAGACCCACCCCGTCATGACGTCTACATCGATACCGAGTGTGTCGCGAATCAGCTTTCGAATGACTGCTCGAACTTGTCCACCGGTCCAGAAGAGGAACATAATAGCTTGAACTTGGTCATAATCGTTTGACTTCTGGGGTGACCCGGGAAAGATTACGACGACATAGTGTTTTGAGATGTAATCGTCCAGATAGACTGCGAACACATGTGCAATGATTTCGTACGATATTTCTGGAGGGATTTCCTTGTCCATAGCACGGATTGACGATATTGTAGGTGAAGGCCGGGCTGAAAAGAATGCTTGCCAGTGAGCTCGACGACCACCATGACCTTGCTGTATACGGTAGAACAGCGCTCATGGCAGCGCACCAGGAGTTCCTGGGTACACCAAATGTCAGGCTAATTAGCCTTGTATATCGCATCGTTGTCCAGTGCTAGTTAGCCTTGAGCCCCGCCAGATTCTTAGACCAGGTCTGTTACCAGGAAATCCGAGTCAAGGGCGTCCATCAGCAAGAGTACGACCGGCATCTCCGGCAGGCCGCTACTAATAATCTGCCGCCACCACCGTGACTGCACGCTACCTCGTCCTTCCTAAAGATGACGAATCGGGTACAGTCACAGTGAGTAGTAAGTGTGGCCCTGGTGTGCCAAATACCACCTATAGCCTTATGTAAGTACACACACATCAAGGGGAGTAAACGTGAGTACTACTTAGTACTGGAGCGTGTTCTACGCACATGATAACATACGCCGAGGACTTGACCGCTGGCACGAAGGAATCAAGTCCTTGTAGCCCGGGCCCGAGATGACATGGGGAGTACAGTCGGGTCGTCAGTCCAGTGCCAGCAGCAATGTTAGCAACACCTGACGTACAATTTTGTCCTAGTCAGAGCTGGTCAGCCATAACATTGCACATCGTAGTTCAGCAGATTCGTCAACGCGGGCTGTATCGCCCTCATTGGTATACTTACTGCAACAGGGATTAGTGGATGCTGAGGTAGAAAGATGCTCATGGTGCAAGTCACTAGCTATAGTTACGCTTACGCATTAGCGCCGCGTCGCACGATCAAGTGACATGAATGATGCACGCTCAGCTTGTAGGTGAACGTCACTGGTCGGCGTAATCCAATAGGAGGATGTATTTCAATGCGTGCGTATGGTAGCGTGAAGACCATGATGTGCTAAGCTTCCTAATTTAGGGTTCCAAATTTCTCGAGCGCGCGATTCAGCATCCTTGAGCTGTTCGTATAGATCAAAGGTAGGCTCATCCTCTTTCTTGAGCTCTATCATTTGCCGCATGGCCGACAAGGCGATCTCAATCTGAAACGTACATTGAACCAAGTGGAGATTATTGTGGTCAAAGAGATGAGTACTCACAAGAGACAAGCGGAGTCTCATCGTAAGAGGTTCGTGAGGGTCGGGGCATGTAAGCGTGGTCAGGAACTCCGCCATTCCCAGAACATCCTTGAACATGTTCTGTGTTCACAATTTCTGTCAACGGTCACAGCAAATATGGTAAGCCCGTGACAGAAGATACATACTTGATACTCGGGGTTGTCTTGTAAGTTGTTGTGGTGGCTCAGTGCCAAGACATACTCCTTACAGCGTAGCCAATAGCCAGAGACACGACTAACTAAGTTGAGATTAATCATCCGACAAGTACAATTCTCAAGATACTCATTTTAACTCACACTCGTCATCGGTCTCCTTCAATTTTTGGGCTCGTGGGACGACTTTGGTGGTATAATTACTCGATATTTGGGGCGGCCACTCGCGGACGTCCTGCCAGCGGGTCCATATGCTCGACATCATATCGGAAGTCCGTCTCAGTATATGGAGGGTGCTGTCTCGGTATACCTGCACGTGAGTGCGAGACCGATATTGCTCCACCTCTAGAACACGATGAATTAACGCCTGGCATGCTGCAAGGTCGTGTCGAGTCATTATGAGTATGGCATATGCGGTCAATAAAGGAGCATTATGTCGATCGAAAAAGTCAGGCGGAGGGAGCCTTATATCGTGAAGGTTCGCAATGGTCTCTTCCAGGATCTCTTGACGGTGCTTTCGGAGGTACTCCAACTCTGCCTGTGGAGGCTTTTCGAATCTAAATGTACAGTGATGTGATGATCAGTCCCAAGTTCCCGAGCTATAGCATCTTGAGACTGGCCGTACCTTCCGCTTGAGTCCACAGCAATTCGCATTCCTTTACGCACCACTTTCTGTGTGATAGCTCTGAGCTGTGTGCTTGTTTGAAGCAGACACACCAACGCGTTCTGTTCATCGGGAGATGCTGGCTGCTGTCTTTCCATGATATATTCGTCCACGTAGTCGACGAACACCTGCACGATTATCTCGTACAGTATCTCGGCAGGGAGCTTGGAAACCATGGCGGCGAGGTGCAGAAGTGCTCTGTGTTACAGTGTCACCGTGACCGGCAGTCAACGGTGCACGAAACGTGGGAACCGTCACCGGCGTCTATTCCTGAAAAGGCAGTCGAGCAGACTCAACGCTACAGACGTCATCTTTTCTGATACCGTGTCTGTCACAAGTAGTTAACACATCCTGAGTGACATCATGAGATTCTACTTAACTATTATCGCAATAATACATTATATTATTGACTTGGCAATGTAACTGGCGACTCCTTCTGTTCAGAAATAGAATAATTTCGTAAGCCGAAAGGGATGCATCTACTATCTACTGATGAACTAAGGACTGCGGAGCCAGCACAAGCTTTGTCGTATGATTTGACTGAGACTTGTCAACATGAAATAATAGTTCAGTGCGCTCGGCATCTCTACCATGCAATGACCAGGGGTTTCCCTACTCAGGGCATCCAGAAGGATCAGACCAAGTCGAAGGGATGGGCGCTAGAGATTAGATGAAACGAGTCTCGCTGCTATGCGCTGAACAGGTCCGATTGTAACAGCCTCTAGACGTAGATCGCTCGTGTACGATATGAAGACTGGCAAGGTATCTGATGTGGATGCCAAGGAGTGGGGATAGGGCACGAGGGGGGAAATGTCGTCGGACGAGAGGACATTTGGGAAGATGACCTTCATAGTTACATACCAGTGAGCCTGCTAGAGAGAGGTGCGGTTAATGACTGCAGTCGGCCACAAAAGAGAAAGAGGGATGCAAGTGTGCTATCAAGCCTAATCTATTCGATATAACGTTAGAATAGACAACAAGACGGACCAGAGGAAGAGTAGAGTTCCTGAGATACTGTCCATACATTGCAATCGCGGAAGAATACGCACAACTCTGAGGGCTCGCAAGCCATCTGACTTCTTCGATGTATTCTCTTCCGCTTCTGCACGCCAGTACGAAGGAAGGTTCATCTATTCCGGATCCGTCAGTCAGATACAGTACTTACAATTGACCGGACTCTTTGCTGGTGCGCCCAAGATAGTGACCGCTTGGCCAGACCGACTCGCAAGCGTGAATTTGCTCGTGCCGGGCTTCATTCTTCGCAGACCCATAGCGAGCATCCCGTGGTCAACTGCCTCGGAGTCGGAGGCAGTCAGGTCCGACTTATGGAATGACATCTGCTCAAAGTCAGACGACCAACGCGCGCGAAATGCAGTATGGATGATCATTCCCATGGGCGTGCTCGATTAAGCTTCAGAGCGGTAGAGATGTCGTTGAATCACGGACTCGAAGTTGTGAGTTCTGCGCCCAGCTGTGGAAGGGAAGGAGACGAGGCTCAGTAGGGGAAGAGTGCTCACACTCAATCGTTTGCGCACGTTCGTTATGCGCTGTGGATGTACCTGGAGAAGCTGATGTTGATGTGCTTCCACTCGCCGAGCTGACAGATCTACCCGCCCCGAACCCCAAACCTAAAAATAATCTTGAGCGTTGGCCATGTTCATCCAGTGTTTAGGATGGGTTCGGAGGAGGTTGTATGGTAAGATAGAGCATGTATAGGAGGGCATTGGAAATGGATAAGTGGGTACCGGATATGTAGGTGGTTAGAATGTAAATGTCGGTATGGTGTATGTGGGCGCGCAGTGGATTGCTGCCATATCTACCGAGGGATGTCGATGACGTCTCCTCTTTCCTCAACAAATAATAACTCACTCCGCTACGGGTTCCGCTGATGTGCGCCTGCCCGCACGGTGAGGATGAAAGAACAGAAAAAGTCCAAGGCACACGGTGCGGGGTTGCTTGATGGGCACGACGCTCGTGATGCCGATAATACTGGCGTCTACCTAGTAGTCGGACACTTAAGCAATCAGGAGTGACTACACAAAACGTTAGAGGTATTTCAAGCG